>VUQK01000623.1:27842-53168 GCA_015106715.1 Bujurquina vittata | reverse complement strand
AAAACTCTCTTTTTTTTTAAATCAAATCATCACATGCTGGAAAAAACCCCTCAGAATACTGGTTTCTTTAGTTTCCTTTCCCCCCTCTTTATCTTTAAATCAGATGATAAATGACCGTGCTAATAGAGCCGAGCGGTCCGCTGTATGATGGCACATTACTGCGGTCTTATATATTATCTCTAGCAACGTATTGAAAGGCTGTGAGGTGTTATTGCGAGTATAAATAGACATGACTCTGTGTTTTGTGTGTCCATTATTAAGGAGCTGTGGTGGTCTGCTCTGAGAGCAGCAGCGATAAAGATGCTGGCTGAGCATTTGCCAAGCATCCATTTCCTTTTTACTCGGGTCTGAAAGGCCCTCTGCCAAACACAGGTACCCACAAAACACACACATACACACAAACTCATGTCCTCATGTTCCCTTTTAGTCCAAAGTGAACATCCATATCATTCCATTTAAACAGCTTAAGAAAACAAGATTATGTCCTTACCTTGGCCTCTTTAACTTTAACTGATTTCTAAATTGTCCATAGGCTAGCAACGAAAATCAGAAGCTCTTTTAAATGAGACTACACACTCAGAAATGGACCTCTGGCCACTCTGCTTTTACTGCTTTGTAATAGCATGTATAATTATCTGACATTAAGACTGATACAATATTCAAAAATCTGCATATTTGTCTCATTTAGAAAACAATAGTGTGTGTTTATGATTATGCAGTCCCCATAAAGAGTAGAAGGTAATTTCTGAGATCATATTCGACATTTTCTTAAATTCTTCTATTTCAGAAAGTGTTATTTTTTTTGCCTTTTAAGAAAGCTAATCTGCCTTTTTTCTCCCCCTCGAGCCTCTATTGTATTTATAGGCATTAAGCTAATGGCTCCTTTGTATTGGTATTACAGTAGCTGGCAGTGAGAGAGTAAAGGAGACAATTATACACTCAATCAATAGCAGATAGCAGAGGTGTCTCACGTTCACATACATACTCCCTTTCCATCACACACACACACACCTATATGTACACATCCCCAGGCACACCCTATTACCAGGTCCGTCGCATGTGAACATACAGCGGCGTGTTCCCTCATCTCCATCTTTCCTCGCCGCTATTCGACAGGACGGTGTGTCCACGCTATTGCTTCACAAATGCATTAGAAGCGGCGGCAGAGATTTTAATGTGTATGCCCGACCTGTGGCGTGTGCACGGTCTCACACACACATACACACACACACACGTCTCTCTCTTACACATGAGCACACAAGCCGCACACCCACACAGTCGCGATAAGGCCTGAGCGCTGGTAGTCATTTAGTTCAGCTTTGTCTTTTTAGAGCGTCTCCCTGATGAACTGCAGAAAATGCAAGCACTTGCAGTATTTGAATTATTAGCAAAACGGCACAGCTTTAACTTAATCCAGCGATGCTTATAATCTGTGCTCCGTGTGTGTGTATGTGTGTGCATGAGTGTGTGTAGGCTAATAAAAGCAGAAAAAAAGTGGGTATGTAAATGAAAGAATGCTGCTTATCTCTGTACAAAGGAGAGTGTGGCTACATGTGTGCATCCTTAAGAAGGTACCCACCTCTGGAAGCTGCTCTTTCTTAGATAATACATCAAGGTACTGTCAGAAGAAAACTGATGGGGAAAATGAACTCAGCGCTCTTTGTGTAAACGCATGAAGAGATTTGAGGATAAATCAACAAACAAAATGGCCGTCAGTAATTACCCCCCTCTAAGATGACAATGAAGCACCTCTTTTAATCTCTTGGATTGTCCGACCGACTGTAAGGAACAGCCGCAGCGTTTTTCTTTATATTATCTGATTGTCTGGCCTTTCGGTTTAAATGCAGATCTATACGTTTACGATATGATTTTGGCACCGTGGCGTGCCAAAGGAGCACTAACCCTGATGACTCCTGCAGGTTGCCAGTTCTGGGCAGGGATGGTCTGGCTGGCTGTTTGGGCGGATGGATGGATGGGTAGCTGGATATCTTGCTGTCCGTAGATTTGGTCCTGGGCTGGCGAGGCAGAGAGCTGTAAAGAAACAACAAGGTCAGCTGTTCGGTAGAACGCATTCAACACTTTAATGGCGATCTGCAATAATGCAAACGCAGTTTTGAAGATGGCCGTCGTGAAGCCGAAAGCCAAAAAAAAAGGCGGAGTCTTCTTCTCAAAGCTAAACGTAGACGCTTTTAACACGGGCCAGGGAACATCATCATCAACTGTTACAGTAAGACGGTTTGACATAATGGCTCCTACAGTCTAGGTATACTGAGGTGGGTAATTATGGATTAGCAGAGATCTCCGGCGAGCGGAGACTTCCCCTGACACAAAGCAGTCAGTATAAAAAAAAAAAAAAAAGCAAACGCAGGATTACTCTCGCATAGACTTAGCACAAACACACAGGCAGAACACATACACACATATATACAAACAGGCGTACAGCAAAATACACACGCGCAGCTATACACGCATCAAACCTACACACTCTTGTCGGCCATCACAGACAGCATGCCGGTTCGGCAGCCATTTTGCAGGACTGTTCTGGAATCTTCAATTAGGGTAATTGTTGCTTACGCCGTCATTTCGCAGCATTACAGCCATCACATGAGCAACGACGTTCCACTTCTGTGACTGTGCTGTGGCACTTACCTCACATCATCCGAAATATACAAGACGACTCCTTAATTGCGGGTCTTCGATGGCTTTTTTTTGAAGGGGGCCTCGCAGTGGAAGCCCACGACACGTGTGACGGTCGGCGTGTCAGTTACTGTGCAGCCGTGTGTGAACTCCACATGGCGTGGATGTATGTATGCCACACGGCTCCCTGTAAACGTTCATGGTGGGGTGAGTGTGTGTGTGTGTGTGTGTGTGTGTGTGTGTGTGAGGAGGGGGCACGCCCTACAGCTTGTCAGTACTCACATATGGAGGACGAGGAGGAGGAGGGGGGAATGAGTGTGTGCATATGAGCTCAGAGAAAAGAGGAAATGGAAGGGTGAGAAATGGAATAAATTGAAAGGAGAGAGAGAAGAAAAGGACACTGAAAGAAAAATGTACAGCTTGTTCTAGTCGCCACCATTTTTGCTCACAGACTATGCCATTTTGACACCGGAGGTTTCATTTTGGGATGGATATGGACCAAGATGACTCAGATCTTAAGATGTACAGAATAGCAGTGAATGACAGCCCACAGCTGTCATGCAATAAAAAAAACCCCATATGTTTAAGAGCGATTATATACTGTCTTGTTTAAATAGTGAATTGTTTCTTTACAGAATACTGCACTGAATGGCTGTGGGTCTGTCGGTGTGTGACCCCCTGCACTCGTGAGTCATGAGTTTGAGCCCAGTTCTCCACCCTTGTAGACCCTCCAGGACCTAACTTCCTTGTCTCACCCGTGCTGTGCTAACCACCACAAACCTGATGTGAAAAAGACAAAACTGTTTCTTCTTACATAAGAGATATTTCTGTACAAAGAAAGTGGGTCTTTCTGAATGCAAAATCTTCTTTAATTTAAGTGTTTAACTATCTTGATACAGCATTTTTTAAAATAAAAGCCCATAAAATGCTAATCTAGAGGACTATAAACTTCACCAGACTGCGCTCCCTCCACAAAGATCTGCAGTCACATGGGCAGGATTTAACAAAGGCCACCTAAGGATATGAGAACATCTATTACAGTAGCTGACACAAAGAGGGGATTGATAATATAGTGTCATATGGACAGGGTTGAACCAGTTCACAGCCTTATTAGATGGAGCCTCTGCTGCTGCTGCAAGACGGCAGAGGGTTAGGGTGGGATGACGACGGGCTGTCAAATGGGACGGGTTGAACGAGGGTGTCGGAGAGGACCGCGTAGGCAGCGGTGCAACGCAACGCACATGTGTGATCTTCAGGAGACGAATGACACCTTACAGGGCGAGCTCAGACATGATGATCACACGTACAGTTTGCACACGCTTATGGTGCGTATACCATTCAATGTACAGACCCCCCACTCCCCACCCACCCACACTCACACTCAGAATATGACACAAGCCTGCACATATGATCCAACACCCCTTTGTCTGGGTTCATCGGTCAATAAGGGCCGACGGATTGTCAGATTTTTGCCCCTCATCTTTTTTTCCTCATGCACAAACTCTCTCACATGTACGCATGCAGTCATGTGCATGACAGATGACCCCCCCCCCACCACCACCACCACCACTCTCCTTGGACGCACATTTTAACCTCATTCTGTACATCTATTACACATTACAGTAGTGTCATGACCGCCAACCACCCTCCCTCCCCTTCTTCCCCAGCCTCTGTGTCCTCAGAACGCACCCCCACCCCCACCGACCGGCTGATCATCTGCTGTGACCGTGTCCTCCTATCACCGTGAGTCAGGAGTGTTCGACAAGGATGGGGTGGGAGGTGGTGCTGATGGATGTGGGCATCCTATTTGACTTCTTTTTCTTTTTCTGATCACATATGATTGCTGACAGTGAGAACTTTCCCACCCATTGGCAGCGGTGTGAGCGGTGCTACAGCGCCAGACAGAGGGGACCCTTTGTCTCCCACCACCACAGGGAGGGATGGTGTGCGTACGCACACACACATACACATATACTGTACATTCTGGTATGGCTACAAACACACACACACACACACACACACACACACACACACACACACACACACACAAATGACATCTACACACTCTACTGAGCTACACTATTGTGTTAACAGCATCCAAAAAGTGACACATCCTGGAGCACACCAGCAGCTGAATACCTGTGCATGTAATTCTGCCAATTCAACACATTCCTATGTGGAAAGCAATGTACAGTCAC
The DNA here is from genome assembly GCA_015106715.1 of Bujurquina vittata. NCBI lineage: Eukaryota > Metazoa > Chordata > Actinopteri > Cichliformes > Cichlidae > Bujurquina > Bujurquina vittata. The sequence continues at coordinate 48,333 of VUQK01000623.1, read as the reverse complement.
TTCATGTGTACAGCATGTGTATCAAAGTATGTGTGTGTGTGCGCGCGTGCGTGTATGTGTGTATGTGTATATGTGTGTGTGTGTGTGTCCTCAGACTCACCTGGCGGCACCCCAGAGCTGGTTGTCGTGGTAATGCAGCCTCAACTGGGGTTGCAGATCTGTGACACCTGATGTCCCTCCTCCTCCTCCCTTTCACTCTCTCTCTCTCCCTGCTGTAGTATGGGATCAGTAGCTACACCCTAGCACTGACAGAAGAGGGGGAGACAGAGAGGAGGGGGTTCTTATGGAGCCTCCGGTGGATCGTACCACCAACCGCAGTGAGCCAAGGGGACGCCGGGGGCAGAGCTGGCAGGGTGGGCCAGGCCGGCTGCATCCAAACCACCCTGCTGTCTGCTCTGAGATGGTTTTTCCCTGCTTTGGCTGCTCTCATTGGATGAAATGCTTCCTCCTTCATCAAAATGTAAAATTCCAAGACAGAGAGAGTAGTGCATCATTTGTGTGTGTATGTGTGCGTGTGTGTGAGTGAGTAAGTGAGTGAGTGAGAGAGAGAGAGTGCATGTGAGAGAAAGACAGACAATGCAAGAGAAAAGATGTGTATTTGAGAAATACTTGTCATGCAGACTAGTCTGACTGTGGGCATGAATTTGAGTATGAGTGTGTAGTGCCTGTGTGTTCATTCAAATGTGAGTGTGCATGTGTTTGCGCCTTTGCGTCAGGGAGAAAATATACAGGATGCCATTGTCTGTGTGGGCGTGTGATAGAGGAAGAGGTAGTCGAGGGAGAGACACAAGACAAAGAGAGTGAAGGATAGGAAGACATCGCAAGTGTGCGTGTGTGTGTGTGTGTGTGTGTGTGTGTGTGTGTGTGTGTGTATGTGTGTGAGTGATGGAGGGGGAGAAAAAGAAAGCAGTGTGTACGGCCTGAGAGATGTCATCATTAGTCTCTCCGCAGTGGCTGGCGTTGAGCTGCAAAAGAGCTTGTCAGTCAGTTTCTGTCACAACATGTCACTGAATGGACACGCACACATGCATACACACACTTCCCCAGAGGAGATCATGTCAAGATGGGGGCCAGGCTGCTGTGACAAGCACATCCAAAAACCTCCCCAGTAACCTTTCACCCCCTGTTCCTCTGCCACACGCAGGATCAATTCCCTGATTCGTCAGTGTGTCGTATGAAGTGCAAACATCTGATATTTTTTTTAAAAAAGGGGGGCAGGTAGAGGAAGTCAAAACAGAGTGAGGCAGTAAAAAAGGGGTGAGAGAGTGGCAAGAGGCAGATGGCAGCCAGCGCTCACATACAGCCGAGTCTCCTGAGAACTAACCACTGAAATAGTGCTGACTCACTGCGCTCATAGAAGGCCCTGAAACACACACAGTTCAACCTCCATGTCTTGCATTTGTGTGTGTGTGTGCGGACTAAAATCCAAAACAACAAAATCGTCAGTGTAAGGGTGAGGAAAATAAGGCCACACAAAAAAAGAAAACGGCATTTTGCTCGCGTTCAATCGATCCCCTGCAATCCGCTGCAGAGGGGATTTTTATCCTCACACATAAAGCAGACCTTCCCTTTTTCCTGGCTTTTCTCTGTCTCTCTCCTGCTGCCGATTTAATTACCTTCTATATTTATCGGCGCTCAAGATGCTATTTTGGTTTCGAGACTCTTGTCACTGATATCGGGAGGCTACATTATTCAGAGTGAGAGCAATGGGGGCCATCAGACACAGAACAAGAGCGGTGCTGTTAACCCTATGGAGAAGGACGGAGGGCTGTGTCACACGACGAAATATGGCTGATCGCATGTGTGTGTGTATATTCCTCTTTGGTCTAACACAAGGTGTGGTCTGTCTTTCTCGTGTCTCCATTTTGTGACTGCTTCATCTCAGATCTCTACTCCAGAGCATCGAGAGAAAGAAGACGACTATCTCACACAGGCACACTAACACCAATGCCGATGAGTTACCGCAGACAAAAACAAAGAGCTGCATCTACCCTTGTGCGCACACACGCATGCACGAAGCGACAAACTCAGTAGGTATAGATCGTTGTCCTCCATATTTGGTTGTGATTTATGATTGCTCTTCAGCAGAGGCCACAGTCATCTGGGAGATGATGGCCATATTGATCTGATAAACAGTTTCATTTACTGCCAAAGCCTGCCATTCATACTCGCACACTCCCGCACACACACATAGCAAAGACACATAGGTTCACAGCAGGAATAACCCAGCTTTCTGCTTCATCAATTCCCCACCTCCTCCATGTCTGCTTTTCTGTTTCTCTGTTCTTTCTCTTCTCCTTTACCACCACCACCCCCCAGGCCATCTCGCCCTCTCTTCTGCTCTCAGCACACTTTAACCCGTTCTTCTTCAGCCCTCGTTCTCGGTCTTTCTACCAGCACCTACTGTCGGTCACCTGGCATTAGATGGTGCCACACACCATTCTCCCATAAGCTCCACATGGCTTCACACTAAGCTTATGTTACGTGCACAAAGGGACAACTTCACACAATGTGCTAATCCCACTTTCCTGACTCTTCCAGAGACCATGTGTGAAAACAGGTTTAGGTACACAAAGGTCAACTGCAAGAAATAACAATGTTGTGAGTGCAAACACAAACAATTAATTTTGTTGTTATAAGACAGCGATTTTCTGAAGGCCCTTAAACTTCAAGTCCTAGTAATTACAACATGAAAATCATCTTCTAAGTTAAGGTCACCATCAATGTCCAGAAGGACGATGAAGCAGGGTATGTTTTAGCGTGGGCCCACCTTGTAATTGACATGCTGCTACTGAATGCACGCATGCCTCAGTTTCACAGTCAGATCTGCACTGCGTCCACAGCATCTGCCTTCAAAAAGCTAACACGGCTATCAGCTCTTGGTTTCAAAAACAGAGCTGCAAACCAATGGGTGGCGTCAAACTTACAACCTTAGTGTGTAACATTACTCGCAAAAATAAAAAAGGAACAAAGCACTTGTTCTGTGAAGTCTCCAAGTGGCATCCTAACTAGTTCACCTTCATACAGTCAGAGGTTTTGAGAACACGAAACACTGTGGCCTCTCTTCATTACCCACCGAAGCGAAGCAGAGACTGCGATGTGCCTCAGCGTTTTGTAGTCTCTGTTGTGCTAATTGTTACATTTGGTGCAGAATCATCTGCTTCAGATTTACCTGGCTGTCCTTCTTACAAACATGTCCATGCCTCACTAGCAGTGCAGAACCAAGATTCCTTTTTATACAGCCCTGCTGCACATCCCATTATAACTCCCCAGTGTTTTAGCCACTGTTGTATGATATCCTCTTGATCATAGCTAATTTGTATTCCCCCCCCATCAATGCATTTCTGTAAAACACATACAGTTGAGTTTTGAATTCAGATAACAGGTTTTGCCGTGTCTGTGATGACTTGCTCTATCCCCTGCTTTTTGAGTGGTGATTGGAGCAGCTAGTCACACGTTTTATGCACACTAAAGTCTAAAATGTTCTGTGTGTTTGTTTTTTTTATTGCATTTGGATTTGCATGCAGCTGATATCAGCAACTGATGTCACCAAAGCTCTGAAAAACAGCTCCGCGTACTTCACGTGTTAAAGGCTGCACATGTTCAGTCAGTGTAGCTTAGAACTGAGGCCCGCCGTGAAATGAAATAAGGACTGATCCATGGTATTTTTAATTTAATTTTTTATAACTGATGTCAAGAATTAATCCAACATTAGAAGGACTAATGTTTCCCCGAGTTTCACCACCATTTAATTGGTGTGAGGGGTCAAACTGCCTTAATTAGACCTTCTGTTAAATCTAAAATTAGTAGGAGAGTTTAAGTGTCTGATGATAGCCTAAACATTCTTGCAAAGGCTTCGACACTCTGAAAAGTCTAAAAGTGTGGCATGAAACTCTGCATACATGTAAACATTCACTGAATATTCATCATTAAAGCTGGTTGAACTCCATATATTTCTGAATAATGTCAAAATGAGTAAAATTGGGGAAAAACACATCAGGAGTGCACAATATATTCACCCTACAAGCACATTTATACACACACACGAGCACACAAACATACACACACAGTAGAAGGCTTTCAGTTTCTAAATCAATCCCACATCCGTAGCTAATGCAGTGCTGGGCCCTCTTCAGGAAGCATTAGTCCTATTAGTCAAAGTGCGTACGCATTCCTGTATGCGTGTGTGCAAGTGAATGTGTGTAGAAGCCGCACATTCAGCAGTAGCAGATCTCAGTGGATCCTGTGGGGTCAGCAGGTGCAACAGGGAATGAGGGACCATCTTGTTGCGTGTGTGTGTGTGTATGTGTGCGTGTTCCCTCCCCTCGATATCCTCTGGGCTCTTTATCGCTCTAAAATTATCCTCCATTTACTGGAAGACAGTGAACGGACGGAGAGAGAAAGAGAAATGTGGACACTCTAGTTTGAATGTCTTCCTGGATCACTTACGGGTGCAGAATGAAGAGAATAACAGGCTCGTTACTTTGTCAAATAATCAAATTTAATAAGTGCAGATAAGTTAAGGAGTCAGAAAGGGTGGTGATGCCACGGCTAACTGGGTGAGACGTTTCAGCTTTACAGAGCAACTCAGAACATCTGTTCATTTGCCAGCTTAGACACAGCAAGGAAGCAAGTAGCTACACTAAACCTACACTGCACCCGCTACAACTAAAGCATACTCCCCTCGGAGCAGCAATAACTGTGACAGTACAAAGTCTTTTTATTCTTCTGCTGCAACACCAAAGAGAAACAACACACTGAAAATTAATCAGTATTAATTTCGGGCTCTCTTCCACAGTGCATCTTTTGTCCCGTCTCCCTCCCGGTCGCAGCAGATGGCTGTCCCTCCCCGAGCCAGGTTCTGCTGGGGGTTTCTTCCTGTTAAAAGGGAGTTTTTCCTTTCCACTGTCACCAAATGTTTGCTCGTAGGGGGTTATTTTGACAGTTGGGTTTTCTCTGTACTTATTGTAGGGTCTTTACCTTACAATATAAAGTGCCTTGAGGCGACTGCTTGCAGTGACTTGGCGCTGTATAATAAAATGGAATTGAATTTTTTTTAAAAAAGAGGGGAATACTGCACTGAAAAGACTGTTAACAGAGGAGATACCACCTTGACTTTCCAAACAAGGCATGTAATTTTGCACAGAATGGCGACTGTGGATTTCGTCCCTGGTCTGTTATTGCTTTAGGGAGAGATCACCTCGCAGTCAGTACGGACAGGACGAATAATTACAGTGACCTGAAACTGTCACTGTGTATAGGCGTGTGAGTACTGTTAGACAGGCTTGAAAAATGTGAAACAATCCTTTAAGGAAGTTAAACTCAGAAGACTTCTCAGTAACAAATTTAAAGGGCGATTTATTTTATGCTCATTTCCAGCTCCATACTTTAATTCTTGGATTCTTCTAGAGTAGCTCTGCAGGATTTCACAGAAGCGTAATATTGGTATGGCCGGTGATTTTACTCATTATAAATAAATATCTATAAATAAATATCTATATCTATCTATCTATATTGATATATCTATATCTATCTATCTATCTCTATATCTATATCTATATATATATAGATATATATATATGATGAAATAAACATATTTTTAAAAAAATCAAAAGAATTGGGATTCATAATAAATAATTTTTTTAAACAAATATTAATAATTGCTGTATGTGTGACAATGTTTCGCCTGTTTTACCTGCTTTGGTGTTAATGAAGTTAACAACAGGTGCAGTAGAGAGGCAACAATGAAACAGCCCCCAAAACAGGAATGCTTTTATAAATGGAGGCCACTGATATTTTTTTCCTCCTCATCTTTTCCGACTGCGTACCCGGACCCTGCAGAGGTTGCACAGGTAGTTCAACTCCTCCAGGATGGCACATCAATACATACCATTGCCAGAAGGCATGCTGTGTTTCACAGCACAGTCTCAAGATTACAGAGGAGATTCCAGGACGGAGGCAGTTACTCTGATCCTTTGTGCAAGGAGACACTGCCAGAACCCTAAAAAATCAGCAACAGCAGGTCACTTTTGTGAATGTCTCTGATCAAACAATCAGAAACAGACTTCACGAGGGTGGCCTTAGGGCCTGATGTCCGTGGCGACTGATTGGCATTTGCCATTTTCACAGATGACAACAGGTTCACCCGGAGCACGTGACAGTAGTAAAAGGATCTGGAGAAGCCGTGGAGAACATTATGCTGCCTGTAACATTGTTCAGCATGACTGGTTTGGTGGTGGGTCAGTGATAGTTTGGGGGCATATCCATAGAGAGACAAACAGACCTCTACAGGCCAGGCAACAACATCCTGACTGTCATTAGGTATCGGGATAAAACCCTTGGACCCACTGTCAGACCCTATGCTAGTGCAGTGGATCTTGGGTTCCTTCTGGTGGATGACAATGCCTGACCTAATGTGAAGAGAGTATGCAGGAAGTTCCTGGAAGGTGAAGAAACTGATGCCACTGACTGGCCCCACACTCGCCTGACCCAAATCCAGTAGAACACCTCTGGGACATTAGGCTTCGGGTCCATTCGACACCACCAGGTTGCACCTCAGAGTGTCCAGGAGCTCAGGTGATGCCCTGATCCACATCTGGGAGGAGATCCCCCAGGACACATCCGTCATCTCATTAGGCCCGACATTGTTAGGCATGCATACAAGCACATGGTGGTCATACAAACTACTGAGCACCATTTTGAGTTGCTGCAATGAATTTTTGGCAAAACTGACTGGCCTGCTGCCTCATTTTGTCACTTTGATTTTTGAGGGGTCTTTGAATTCAGCCCTCTGGTGGTTGATAATTTTCATTTCCATCAAACGATGTGGCATCCTTTCATTCCTAACACATTACCGGGTCCATATCAGTGTAGATATCCAGCAGGATTTTTTTTCCATTGAGATTTGATATTATATAAGCATGGCAGGTCCCTTTTAAACAGGCCTGTAAATGAAATAAAGGACTGACAGCAGTAGTCTCCCAAAATACAACTCATCTAAAGGGAACTCCAGTTATGCATGTGTGTCGCCAAATGTTGATTTATATCAAAAAGCAAGCAGAAGACCAGAAACATGATTACTGTGAAAATTTTAATTAAAGTGTAACATGGTCTGGTTATGTAGAATAGCACTGGCGCTCTTTGGGGTGCACAGGAACAGTGAACTATGAATCCAAACCTAACCTGAAGCTACCTATAGCAGGCCCCCATTAGCCACAGTTTAGGTTGTCTGGAGTACTCTCAGCAACTTCAAGTTAATTGAAATTCTGAAAAAAAATATTGTCTCTCTCTCCTTCAGATGCACTGGTACATTTACCAAGTATATGCCAGCATTACTGAGGTGAATACAATTTTGATTGTGGTGCCCTGACCTTTTGAAAAATTCAAGAGCAATATGTCTTTCCTGGACTATCCCTGTACCTCACTCTAAATGGAAGGGACTATTTCTTACAAAGTAGCTCAATCCAGAGTAATGGGAAGCTGTTTTTGGAAAACCACATTGCTGTTGACTTTTTCATATACTGTGAGATTTTTGTAATTTGATTGAGATGATGTGAGAAATCTGAAAGGCTCAGCAGATGAGACCTGCATGAAAATCAAATAGAAATCAGTGTCATCTGCCCCTGATTTAAAAATAAACATCAAAGTCTGTGTGTGAAAACCTGTGTCACTCTACTCGGAGGAGCCACTAAGCAAAGAGTAATCATGTTAGTCTGTGTTTTAGTGGAAAGTTTCAGAGCCTTGTGATGGGCTGAAGACTGTTCAGAGGCAAAGCCCAAACCAGATGCCCTTTTTTTCTGAGAAATATAATTTTTTATCAACAAAAATATATTTTAAGAGCACTAATTAGTCTAGACATCTCAATGAAACACTCAAGATGCATACTTGTGCGCTTTTATCTTACATGCAGAACTCCATTTCCCCTTGTGAACCTCCCTAAAGTGTTCTCATACACCCTCTTCCTCACTGTATTTGTCCCTGAGGATTTTTACCATCCCGCCGTGGATCAAGTCTCAGTAAAATCAATATTATCCATTCATGCAGCTTTGCATGACCACTTGAACATGCACAGACACAGAAATTACTGCATATTTATATATAATTACAAAGACTCTAAATGAGTTTTGTTATCATTACCAAATAAATTAAAGTTTCTTCACATCATTTCATGACAGCCACAGGAGTTAGTATCAGGAACACCTATATTAACCCCTGTGGTGACCATACAAACAGGGCCAGAGCAGGGCAGTAGATATTCTGAGGATAGAAATGAGGGTAGAGGATGGAGAGAGCCATTGGGAAAGAGAGCAGGAGGAGAGGAAGAAGGAAACTAGTGCAGAAAGCGAGACAGTCAGACTGGCCATTATAAATCATATCCGCTGTTGGCGCCGGCAACGTATCCTAGCAACCAGACAGCCCCTCCGCCTCTCCTCCATTCCCTTCTCTATCTTCTGCTAACAGCCTGGTCACTCTTATTACCCATACTACATTGGGTTATGCCCCATAAACTCAAGGCAGAGTTTGGTTTGTGCTTACAGTTTGCTGACTGATGTAAGGAACGTTTGTATTAGGCAAACCTACCGGGAGCTGATCCCAGAATAGGAAACTATGAACAGAGAGAGCACAGACTGGCCTCTCACTCTAAGACACACACAGCCAGCCACAGAAAACATAATAATACCTTCCCTCACTGTTTTCTTCATGGTCTTGTTCATTAATTGTTTAGCAATATAATCCACGAACACAAAATACAGACAGTTTTAAGAAATAAATGATAAACGGTTTATGACAAATTATATCGAGAAAACATACAATGCCACACACATGCCTGTGTGGACAATAGCCTTGCTGACCTTAAACTCTTTGACTGCATTTATATAAATACAATGTTGCTAACTTTGAAGCCTCATCAGAAATGGTTTCAGTGGAAGGCTGGCTGTCTCAGAAGCAATTCTTAAGGAAGGGAAACCAGAAGAAAAGTACGCCACATGACACAGGAACTAAAGATCAGTGGCAAACGTTTTGATGGAGTAATGAAGTTTTTGGTTCAAATCATGGTCAATATGGAGGAGGTCAGTAGATAGGTACAACAGTAAGTATGTATAGCCATCTGTGAAACACAGTGAAGGCTCTGTCATGGTTTGAGGCTGCATTTCAGCCAGTGGTGAAAATCAAAGTGATCAGATTCCGAACCAACGGCCTTTTGGAAAGTCTGCCAACAGGTTAATTTTTCAGTATGACCATGATCCAAAACGCACAGATAGAAAAATACAGTGGAACACTATCAGCTCTCTGTTTTTGCCTCTTATTGTGTATTTCCGTGTATGCTTACACAATAAATCACTGCACCTATTTCCCATTTTTCCGGCAAAATATATAGAAATAAGGGGGGGGGCCCAAGACTTTTACACATTACTGTATATTCACTGTTCCAGTCATGGAAGCTCATATTTAACATGGTTTCAAATAATGATTTCAGTGCTTGTGCACATAAAACCTATAACCCAAAAGCTCAGACTGCTCCAAACACTTGCATGCTGACATTTTATTCTACTCTTGGCTCTGTCTGATGTCATTAAGAGCTCTGGCCTCTCTCACCTGCTGTTCAAACCTTCTGTTTGTAAGGGGCAGTCAATCAGTTTGTTACAGACAAAAAATTCACTGTAGTTCATGCATAGCTATTTTAGTAGACTCCAACCATTAAAATAAATAAATAAATAGCTGGAAATGAGCAGAATAGGTCTCCTTTAATATATAACCTGGTATTGCACCTGCTGGTGATAGTACTGTGGTATACTAGGACATTTCTTAGCCTTTGTTTATATTATTATCAACATTTGTACATTTCTTACAAAAAAGATCATCTGTTTTTTTAAAGATCTTTGTCCTTCACTCCTTTGTGCAAAAATGTTATATTTCTTTTACTAACAGGAAATGACTCCATCCATGTAAAGATGGACCTTAACTTGAGACTTCAACTGCATCTGAACAAAAATCAAAATCAAAATTATTACTTTTATGCTGCTTTCAAATATTTTTTTCAGAGGTGCCTCATCACTAAATATATTACAGCTGTTAGCAACCCTTTTGGGGTTTTTTTTTCATCATTGCTGGACAATGGCACATCTCTACAGCACACTTCTTTATGCTTTAAGTATTCTGTTTGGGGAAAGTACACTTAATTTTATGACCTTTCTAGTATAAACACATAACATACTCAAAACCTGCTTAGCATTACAATGTGGTATTGATTGCAGCTTTAGCGTGCCTGACTCCTGTAGTCACTTAACATCCAAATGCTTTTTTGCCAGTTAATTTAAATAACGGGTGGAAGCTGGTGGAGTTTTTAGCCAAAACACTGCTGACAGATACTTAATGAAACTTGACTTAAAGATCCCATTTGTGTTACAATCTTTGGAAAACTGTCTAAATCTGATGCATCCGCTCTGAGTTGTCATTGTAAAGCTGCACACTTCTTAGATTAGAATTTAAACTGAATTTTAATGGTTTGCTTTGTTTTTGTGAAATTTCCTCCTGATTGTTGCAGGACTGTTGAGACTGAACAGACTCTTTCTTTAAGCCAATTTGGTGCCAGACCACCGGTTACTGACTTTGATCCTTGGATAAAACCAAAAAAAAGAAAGAATGTGTGTGCGCTCTAGCTTGCATGACTAACACTTGGCTGTGATGCACAACGAGCAGGCCAGCTCTCTGCTGCAGCTTTATGCAGTCTCCTCACTAAAAGCTTCACCCAGTTACTGGTCTCAAGACAGTTACAGTCTTACCTCTGCTCTTTCATGGGCTTGGCTACTGCCTCATTGTCTACTGGCTTATGAAATTCTGAGTACTCAGCAGAGTGAACGGACAGTAACACACAGGGAGAATGAGTTTGTGCATCTCTGGGAGCAAAGGAAATGAAGCACTCAGGAACCACTCAGTCAACCCATAGTCTGAGAGCCATCACAAGTGGGTGGTATGAGAGGAAAATTGTGTTTGAGGAATGAAGGACAAAGTTGCCTGAGAGTGTGTGTCTAAGTAAGCATGTGCGTGTGCATGTGTACGTGTGTGTGTAAAGGAAGTACGCCACCTTGTGGACCAGAATTGACAGGATTCTCCTCCTGCTGTCCATCTGTGAGAGAGAAAAGGACAAATTATTTAAGAGAAAGCACAGCTAGTCAAATGTTGACTTTTTCTTACTTACATAATGTACTGTATATAACAGGGTCAATTTACTGGTGGGAGATCAGGGGTAGATTTTCCCCCTTTGGTCTCCATATCTTTGCCTCAAGCTACTTCAAGAATAATTTCAATTCAATTCCATTTTTTTTATATGGCACCAAATCACAAGTCACCTCAGATTTTTAATAAGACCCATCACTGATGGGGATATCCTCCCACCATCAATGAAAATATAAAATAAATGTAGAAGTCAGGATAACTTACAGCCCCATTTCATAATACAAAACCCTCCAGCAGGCATCTTGTTACCTTCTGCAAAACTAATTTGCCCTAATTTGGAGGCCTTGCCCTAAACCTTTATCCAAATACTTTTAGTCACACCTGAGTTAGCAAAGATATAATACATATTCTGGAAAAATAGATTTTCAATATTAACAAAACTCATTTAATCGAATTAATTTTAAGCATACTGTAAGAGATTGATATTCTGTGATTATCTTTAACATTTCTACAACTACATTTTGCTAACCACATCCTAGAACAGACAAATTTTCATGGTAATCGAATTGCAGAAAGTACATAATGCACTCTTGTATAATGGTGTATATACATAATAGACAATGCCTTTTTATGTATGTAATCTATAATAATAAGATAGACCTAATGCATACTTACAAGGTATTCACGTCGTATTATACTCATGTGTGTACAGGAATATGTATAACATCACTATAATCATACAGTAAGGCAACTATGTTGTTTACATTTGAGCAATATTGCTGAGCAGTAAGTATGGCTTTAATATTGCTCAATGGTGAGTCATAATCTGTACTATTGATAGCCACGGATCATCCCTGACCAACATGTTTGACAATGCTCAGCCAATCATAAGCTGGCATCACAAGCTAATCAATAAGAACTGACGCTACTATAAGAGCAAGGCTCTTTACCTAGAAATTTGGGATTCCCCAGTTTCTCACTATCTGCCAGCTGTTCCGTGAACTCAGTCAGCTGCTGGATATCGGGAATCCCCACATTCTCTATTTCATTTAATAATGGTCAAATAGGTATAGCCAATCACACATCACAATGCCAATCAGGCTTGAGAAAGAGGCTGCATATCATTAGCATATATTATCATAGCATTAGCAGCCTGAAATTTGCCATGTTGTTTACTCTCCACTTCAGATAAATACAGCCAAAGTGTACAAAGAGTAACAAACATCCAAGAATATAAGTATCGTGTTGCACATCTTTGAAGAACATATGCCAAATTCCACGACTGTACTCACTGAGGTTTTCGAGTTTATAGACTAGAAAGGTAAAACCTCAAAGACAAATGGACGGATGGTATGACGACAATATCCTCCTGCTTTATATTGTGCAGGAGGGTAAAAACTGGTTTTGTTTCATGCTGTATTAATTGTGCCCCATGCCGTGTGCACTAATGTACCCTCCATACATGGATGCTGAACTGTGTGCTGTTAACTAGACACAGTCCCTCTCCCCTTTAGGTCACAGAACACAGCATTCATGATTTCCAAAAAATAATTTCAAGGTGTGACTGGTCCACAGACAGTTTTGTACTTTGCCTCAGTCTGTGTTAAATGAGCTGGGGCCCACAAAGTATTTTTTTTTCCTGGGTATGTTAGTCTTAACTTTCATTTATGCATGCATTCACAAACTGTATTTCCGAGGTGCCTCTGCAGTGAGAGTATAGGGTATACAGCTACCTGAGGGCTTTAAGATCACAGCCATTCAGTATGGATGTTCAGGCTTATCCTTTGCTTGCAGAGACCGCTTCTGAATCTATGAATGCTATAACATACTGTAAATAATTAAATCCATAATTTATTTGCCATGTTACACTGAGAAACATCACACTTTAAAAAAGTTCTACCTAAGGAGGTCTGCAAACCACACAAATAGCCATTAAACACACTACTTGCAGAATAATTTCTTGAAGGATTGTCATGAGCTTTTGAAGGATGGCCCGCCTATAAATCTATAACCCCCTCCCTTTAAAAATGAATGAGATTCACAGCAAGAGTAGAAAAGATAGTAAAGGCATCATAACATAACATAATCATAATGTACTTTACACTCACACCCTTGAGGACATTGAACTAATTGAACTTTTCATTTAATCTGTCTTATCCTAAATTATATTAAGGATTAGAAAAGGTTTGGTAGAGATCCGAGAGTGGCGGTCTCTCCATCAGTTTTAGCCAACATGAAAGTTTGAAAAGGGAAAATAAAATTATCCATCCACTGCTACCTAGTTCATGTACACAAAATAATCTCTAGGTGGAAAAGTGCCTGTCGTTTGATTTAATTAAGTTAAATTTACAGGATTACTTTTATCACAGTAGCCATAATGCAGACAAATTAATTGAAAAAACACTTAAATTGTTTTTTAAGAAAAAATATGTTTTACAACCAAACACATTTAAATGTAACTGTCATGCTTAGCTAATGGAATAAAATTCTTAGAGGACAATATATAGTTGTAAAAAATGTATGCAAACTAGATAAAGTTACTCATTATCTGCAAATTATGCTAATTAGTATGCTAACGCTAGCTCTGACAAAACCCCGGTGCTGCTAGTAACTCTTTACATGCAACTCTATAAAATATTTCTTTTTTATTTGAAGCATTTCGGAGCCTACATTATTTATGTTGTATTAACTATAGGCCAGTCGTGCTAAAGCAGCAAATTAACAATATAGGCTGTGCAAAGAGCGAAGGTGAGGAAGCTAACCTGAGAAGGGAGGTCCAAACCACTCTGACACCTTCACGTGCAGTTGGAAAAACAAAAATCAAGCGCTGGAAATCGCTAACTCCAGGATGAGCCGAAGAATTAAATGAGCGTAAGAATAACTGAACTTTAACATATTTTTTAATGTACTACATTCCAAATAAACAGCACGCTAGAGACACCTAGGTAGTATGTTTGTCAGCCATTTTTAAGCCTTCACGATATGCACCTGAACGCATCACCACTCACTGTTGACCGGACTCTGTCGCGGGGTCGCTGCTCAGGAGTAGACCCTCACGGCGGGTTACAGAATGCGGAGGATGGCGGAGGAGATACAACCTGCCAGGGAGCAGAGGTGAGATGTCTTTATTGGTTTGTTTATTCTTTATGTTGAATTTTCTGGTTTTCCCTGTTCTTTTCATCTATGTAACGCGAATGCTACCCGGTTGTTCGAAAACAAATACAACTTTGTTTTTTCTTTATGAACCCACACTCACGTATTCACCGGTACCTAGCCACATACTTCCATACCAAGCCTTTGTGAAAACGCTGTCGTGTTAATATATAGGCCACCCGTTTGCTGGCAAACTTCCAAATAGTTTTCAATAGTTTACGAATGATAATCTTCTTTTTAATTTTGGCCACTTTGTTAGTAATTTCCTTTACGAAACTATATTCTTTAAAAAAAAGAGTCATTTTTAATGTCATCTCCGTCTGCTTTCGTGCTCCAAATAGTGAAATCGTGTTGATTCTGAATGCATTTAGAGACAACAGGGCTTTTCAAGTATGTCCAAAGCAATACAAACATATTTTCTTAATGTCACTGATCATAAAGGGCCCCAAATACACAAAACAAAGAAGAGTTTGGGCTTCTTTCTCTACACTGATTGTGTGTTGTTGTTAAGTACTGTATACCAGCAGCACTGATAAGAGAAATATCTTAGAGTCAAAGGTCAACTTATAGATTGACTGGGTTTGCATGTGCTTTATGTGTCCCATGTGCCTGTTTTTGTCCACGCTTTATGCCTGAGTCACAGCTCCTGGATATCAAGTTGGCTTCCCTCCTGGTGCCCCACTTCTCCTTCTCAGCTGAAAGATGCCGAGGAAAAAATCCTCAAGAGTAAGTGTTTCTAATGGAGGTGTTTTTCAATCTGTAGTTTATGTATTCCATAAAGTCAGATCCGCAAATCCATGTCATGAATCTAAAGTGGTTTCCTTGACCCGTAATCTTTCCTGCCTGCCACAGCTGTGAAGCGCCCTTTCTCCAGGCAACATGTTCGGATATCCAGCGGCAACTATCTGTGGACCTTAGCTTTCTCCATTCAGCAGCAGTCACCCACCCTGTCTGTCCCACAGCCCCCAGCCCAGCCCCGGACCCCTTTGGTTCTGCTGCATGGCTTTGGAGGCGGCGTTGCCCTCTGGGCCCTCAACCTGGACTCTCTGTCCAGTGGTGGACCAGTTTACGCTCTAGACCTGCTGGGCTTCGGCAGGAGCAGCCGTCCCCAGTTCAGCACCGAGCCCAGGGAGGCAGAGGATGAGTTTGTGGTGGCCCTGGAGGAGTGGAGGGAGAAGGTGGGACTTGAGGAGATGGTGCTGCTGGGACACAACCTCGGAGGATACCTGTCTGCGGCCTACTCACTTAAATATCCACACAGGTGCTTTTGTTTGTGTGTGAGTCTGTGTGGGTGAGGCGTACACAGTGCCAAGGGGTTTTTCAGTTAAGCCATCGTTACATCAAATCTCCTGGTTTGAGATGTATTTTGATGACAAAAAATATAAGTTTCAAAGATTGTGGAGTTGAAAGGGGACCTAATGTGCTCATTTCCAGCATGTTCTTTATATTTCATAGACTTAACAGAAAAATAATAATGTGGTTCAATGTTTGTACCCATTAGTAACTTAGTGCACCTGTTTTTTAAAAACCTTTTTATCTACATTTATCCCCATTTAAAAAAACAAAAATGTGTGTGTGTGCGTGTGTTTGTGTGTGTGCGCACACGCAGGGTGAAGCATCTGCTGCTGGTGGAGCCGTGGGGATTCCCAGCACGTCCAGAGAACCCCAACCACAGCTCCATCCCTATGTGGATCAGAGCAATGGGCGCCGTCGTGAGCCCCTTCAACCCTCTAGCTGGTCTTAGACTGGCTGGACCTCTAGGTGAGCGCACACAAACACATATTTGCACTTGAGCACATGTATCTTTGTGTCTGTTACATATTACTGTTACATATTCCGTATAAGAATTTAATGATTTCCACTTCTAAGTGACATAATTAGGTGCAACAATAGGGTTTAGTTGGCTTAAAATTTCTCATTTATCCAAACCGTGCAATACCACTGGTGGTGTTAGGCTGTTTTTAAATTAAGCCCCCCAGAAAAAAATAATTCCTCTAAAAACTGTTGGCTTTGAAAATGAGCATTTTGCTGCTTCCATCCACCCATTTCCTTATGCTTGCAGGAGGTCAGGTCATATTGGTAGAAGGCTACGGAGGTATTCCAGATGTTCCTCTTCCCAGCAGTGTTTTCCAATTCTCCTGGGGAATTCTGAGACATTTCCAGGCCAGATAAGATATATAGTCTAAATTTCAAGTTCTGAGGCTATTTCGGTGTCTTCTATCTGGGAACGCCCAGAAAACCTCCAAAGGAAGGTGCCCAGGAGGCATCCCAATCTAAATGCACATATCACTGCCTTCTTCCTCCAGGAAGGAGCTACTCTACTCCATTAGAAAGTACAGTGTCCTGCACTTTCTGTCAGTGAAAGTAGACTTCTTTAACATGTCAGGTACACATCTGAGCACAAGAAGCCCCACCCACCGACTGTACAAACCTTCTGTTTATGTGGAGGAACCAGTCAGAAAAAAGTTGGCGGAAAGAGAGATTCGCTAAAACAGCTGTTGAATAAACTTGTCCCAGTATGAAATAAATAAGGATTGTTTTTAGCAGTGAATAATGTACAATTACACTAGAAGAGTCCAAGAACAAAGAAGTGATTCTAAAAGGGCTACCTTAAAGACCTATGATTAATTCTCTGGCAAAAAAAAAATAGCTCCCTCCAGGTTACAGCAGAACTGCTTTAAGTATTTGAGCTGTAAGGCGCCGAACATCTGCTTCAGGTGCCATTGTTCAATTCAGAGGTCTGATTTTTACATCTCTTAGGTCCAATGCTGGTCCAGACCATCAGGTCAGATTTCAAGCAGAAATACTCCTCCGTGTTCAGTGACTACACTGTGTGTGACTACATCTACCATCTGAATGCCCAGACTCCAAGGTGGCGAACATTTTAAAGCAGTATACACAAATGTGTCAAAACTGTCAGAGGTTCATACAAGCTTTTGTATTTTTTTTCCCTCCATTTCAGTGGGGAGACGGCCTTTAAGAACATGACCATTCCCTACGGCTGGGCAAAGAGGCCCATGCTAGACAGGATCGGCCAGGTCCGAGCCGACATTCCCATTTCTTTCATTTATGGATCCCGCTCCAGTATTGACTGCGACTCTGGATATGCGTTCAAGAAAATCAGGCCAGACGTGGAAATCAGAGTAGGTTCTCTATTTTACATTGTGCTGCTTACCTTTGTTGTCAGTGCCAGGTACAAAAGACAAATCTGCTGTTTGAGTGAATCCAAAATGATGAGCAGGTTGCATTTTTTTTAGCTCTATAAAAATCCACACTGGCTTGCACTGACAAACATGCAGGGAATTCACCGATTTTCATTCATAAGATTTTTAGCATTTTTCTAAATCTGTCCTCACGTCTGTTAATGGGGGTAAGAATGCTTAAATCCACGCTTCTCTGCATGTACGCAAGCTTAAATTTGACTTGCCTTTTGCAACAGTGGCAGCCTTATCTCAAAACTATTTCTGTGTGTGTGTGTGTGTGTGTGTGTGTGTGTGTGTGTGTTTGTCAGGTGATCAGAGGAGCGGGCCACTATGTTTTCGCGGACCAGCCAGAAGACTTCAACCAGACAGTGCTCCAGATTCTCACCAGGATGGAGGAGAAAAGCAAAGGTGAAGGAACAGAGCAGTGAGTGTGGCCACACAGAAAACACAGAGGAGAGCCCAGACCAATTACTCAGCCACTGCTGTTACACTGTGAGACTCTTCATCAATGCTTGATTGAGGACTCATCATTCCACAGTCTAATACGCCCTACGGCTTGGGGTTTAAAGTCAGATGGTGCCACGGGTTTGTTTATCCTGCCTCGTGTATATAAATTTTGTAAACTGTGAAATGCAGCCAGTGTTGCTTTTGACCTTGTGGTAGGAGGAGGTGGGTTTAATCTTTCTTAGAAACTGTTGGGAAACTCTTATCTATAAAAATGAAGAAATTCTACCTCAAGGGAATTTGTTGTTTTCTGTATAGATCTAGACAAAGTACACAGACTGTTCCTTTTCTGACCCGTCACCCACTCTGTGAGAGATATGAGCAAGAAGTAAGTGGGGCAAAGGGCTGGATGTGATTTTTAGGAAGTCGCCTGGCTTCTCAGAAGAGCCTCCATGACTGTGTGGAAAGTGGCCAGCAGATGGCAGCACAGTAACGGCCTGCATGCGTCATTTGCAGGATAGTGCCAGCAAATCCTGTACAGAGTGGCCTCACATGCATATTGAGTTGAGTGACCTACTCAGGAGACCTGGACAGTGATGCTCTAAGAGCAGTACAACACTTGCTGCTAAGTCACAACTGCAGTGACAGAATAGGGTCAGAGATGTGTGCTGCACTAAAAATAGGACTTCTATACAAAGAGGCATCAGCATGAGGCAAACATGTTTTTGTGAGACATTAATTTTGTGAGTGTGAGTGTGCAAAAATGCTATTTTAATTAGATATCTGTCCCTTTGTTGCAGAATTTCTGGTCGCATTGTACACTCCATTAAATCCCTTTTAACCTTGGTTATTGTATAACTCAATAAATTTGAGCAATTAAACCTTCGTCTTTGTGTTTTTGAAATAAATTGCAACACCACAATAAGCACTGCACAATTCAAAATATGCACATCAGCCAGAATATTAAAACCACCGAGAGGCGAACTGAACATTGATTATTTTGTCATTATCCAGTGTTTTGCCTGGAAACCTTAGTCCTGGCATACGTGTGGATGTTGCATGTACAACCCACAACACTTCCAGACCCAGCACTCTAAACCCCAACTATGGCAACGAGACCACCACCCCAGCAGGAAAATGCAGCCTGCTACTTGCTAAGAAGTATCCAGGAAATGCTTTGTTTAATAAAAAACAAAACACCAAGTTAAATAAAATTGCACTGAGCTGAATTTATGTAGTTAATTTCTCAATTCACTTTGAATTGTAACGTGCAGCGTAAGTGAAGCAGCCCCAAGGATCCAACAGTGGGGAGGAAGAACTCCATTTAAAGATGAGAACTCCAGCAATGCCAAGCTCAGGGAGAAGCAGCCTTCTGCTGTGACAAGAACAAAACACAAATTATTGGAGAGAGAAAACATTTAATGACATGCACACAATGGGATAGAGAAAAGTGCATGGAGAGAGGAGTTAAGGTGCTCAGTGCATCATGGGAAATCCCCAAGAAGCCTCAGTCTATCATAGTGGCTTATTTTTAAGACCTTTACACAATCTGGTTTGAGTAGAAACTAAACATAAAGTATAACTTGAGTTTTGTTTTCAATAAAACTTTGATACTGTGACAGCATGCTGATGGTGAAAGTTGGTTGCAGTTCAGTAAATCAATCAAGGTGAACAAAGCACAACATTATTTTAATGTTTGTTTTGGCTTCGAGTACCATGGCCTTTACCAGTGTAACCTCTCTGTTAGCTCTGCCCGTCTCCATCATTACTAAGACATCAACCCGGCCCACCCGAACTGTCTCCTGGCAACAGGGTAGCCACGGAGACTGAGTCTGGATTGTGGACCTGCAGGAAGCGATGCTGTGGTTGGACAGGGTGATTATGGGTTGTTTGTTTTCTTGAAGAAATTGGTTGGCTCTTCATCAAGGCAGCGAGGAACATGCAGCAGGGGCTCCACGTGCACAGCGTTTTTCTTTTGCGGGGGGGGTGTCTGAAAACGTGCCTACACACACACACAGAATGTGACAGACCACTGTCCTTACTTGCTTAATAGGCCTGGAGGCTTACTCATCGTGTCTCTCTCTTTCTCTGTCACCCACTCAGTCACATGGACATGAAATCATTTCATTACAAAAAAGGGAAACAAGTGAGAAAAGTGACAGGAGCTTTCATACTGGGTTTGGATATAATTGAAAGCCTGAGGGCCTGAAATAACTGCACATAAAAGGTGTGTGCCTACAGAAACACACAGTGTGGCACTGCTGCCGGCAGCCATCAGCTCTTAGTGTCGCTTTAATCAGCAGAAACACATACAGGTCGGTGCTGCCAAAGCATCAGGAAAATCGGTGTCTCATTTATTTACAAGACTGCAGAAATGTCCCACATGACTCTGACTCTTTCTGGGTAGTACAAGTTTAAGTTTTCTTAATGCTCAAACACTCTTTTTGTATTGATTTTTTTATATGTGGAGTTAGGCTAATTTTTTAAAGTCCAAACATCTGCTTAACTAAATG
>VUQK01000623.1:14262-27822 GCA_015106715.1 Bujurquina vittata | reverse complement strand
TTAAAAAAGTCAATACAAAAAGAGTATTGACTTTTTTATATGTGGAGTTAGGCTAATTTTTTAAAGTCCAAACATCTGCTTAACTAAATGCATCCATCATCACCTTGCAGAAGCATCAGACAATTAAGTAAATTTTTCATGTGGCAATCAAACAGTGTTATTAGATGCATGCATCATTCACAGGCAGCTCCACTCCCCTCTTGTCTGATCTGAACAATAATAGTTTGCCCATCAGTGACTGATGATATTTACAGTCCAGAGATTTATTTTTAGCCACAAAAGTAGCAGCCAGACAGACATTTACACAATAGAAAAGATTCCATGAAGTGAAATCGCTGTTGAATAAAAAGTAATATCCTCCCTTCTTTCGTTCTATCTATCCAGGGAGTTAAACTATCAAAGATCTGAAGGGCACTGTGATTTTCCCAGAACTCCATAATGTTCTCGGTCTTTATGCAGCGAGAGCACTTCACAGCACCTCGCAGCTCTCACGTTTCACCGAAAGCGCCGGAGTCTAATGATCTCAGCATTTAAATTCTGACTGAGAGCTTCAGGAGGGACTAACAGAGCCAGGGCCCCGAGTTTGCCATCTGGATGGTTGTTCTCTACACACGCGGCACAAAAGCTGGTGATGTGATGACTTCTCCTCATCTCGCAGAAGGAGTGAAAAGAATCCAAAGAGGCATTGAAACTTTTACATTAAGAATCATCAGCAGTGACATCACTGGGGCTGATGGCGAGGAGAAGTGTTACTGATTCATAAATTCCTCTCTTCACTGAAACTATTGATCCTGCAGAACTAAATCTGGCCTCTAAGCTGCTTCCTGTCACCAAGTGAATTTCCATGTGTGTCCCAGCTGCTTGTTTACTTTAATCCCATATTAAAGCTGTAAACACACATCTCTTTATTGTGGTCATATTGCAACTCTGCTTCTCTGTTGTGTAATAAGGAGAGGGGCATGGCCACAGCCCTGCATCTGCCCACCCCCAAATAAACCTGCTATCCCCATGTGTGTACAGTCAATGCCCACTTTATTAGGTGCACATTGCTAGTAACAGGTTGGACCCCCTTTGGCTTTAGAACTGCCGTGTGATCCTTTGTGGCATTGATTCAACAAGAAGCTGGAAACATTCCTCAGAGATTCTGGTCCATGTTGACATGATAGCATCACACATTACTGCAGATTTGTCAGCTATGCAGCCATGATGCTAATCTGCTGTTAAGGGGTCCAAAATGTGCCAGGAAAACAAAGCAGGATGGATCCATGCTTTCATTTTGTTTGATCCAAATTCTGACCCTACCATCCAAATGTTTTTCCAATCTTCTGATGTCCAATTTTGATGAGCTTGCGTGAACTGTAGCCTCAGTTTCCTGTTCTTAGCTGACAGGAGTGCCACCCGTTGTGGTCTTCTGCTGCTGGAGCCCAGCAACATGTGCATTCAGAGATGTTCTATTGTTATTTGTGTTACTGTTGTCTTACTACCAGCTACCAGCTTGAAGCAGTCTGGTCATTCTCCTCTGACAAGGTATTCCTAGAAAACGGCTGCTCACCGGATAGTTCTCTTTTTCAGACCTGAAACCCATAGAGATGGTCGTGTGGGAAAATCCCAGCAGATCAGCACCATGCCACATTCAAAGGCACTGAAATCACCTTTTTTCTCCATTCTGATGCTCAGTTTGAATCTTAGCAATGGCAAAGGCAATTTTATTTATGTAGCTCATTTCATTATACTTAAACTCCTTTTGCTTAACAGAGAAGATGAAAACATACAAACATGTGTAGGTTTATGGTGTAAGGCAGTGAAAACAGTGCAATAAAACTTTACATGAAAGTAAAATACAGGTTAACATACACGCACTCAGTTATTGAGTTTAAGCCTGTGAGAACAAAAAAATTTGTCATCTTCACCATGTTCACATTCTGCCATGTGATTGGTTTTAGATATTCGATATTAGATGGATTAGATATTTGCATTAATGAACAGTTTAACAGGTGTACTATAAAATGTACTTGGCTTGTATAAGGTAGCTGATAATGCCCACTTTCAATTCCATATTTTTATTCTTTGACTCTACTTGAGAAGTTTTGCCTCTTTCCCAGTTTAAAATGAATCCTTATTTATCTCATGCGGAACTCTCTGAATTCTCTCAGCTCACCACTTTCCAAGCTTTTTTATTTATCTTTTCCTATAAGACAGCTTCTGATTGGCAGTAGGTGGGCGGGGCCTCCGTGCCCACAGTGAGAGCTGTGTGCCCGGGATGACCGCATTGGGCATATTCTCTCTTACTGATATCACACAGTCATGAAGGGGAAGCAGTGTGAGAAAAACCTGAAATTAAACATTTAAAGGTGTCTGAAGCATGAGCTTTCAGCACACTGGGATTACCTGTACATACACTGGCATTAGTGAAGTTTAATCCATATGAACATCAACTATTGTAACATCTAACAGGCCACTTTAACCTTTACATACCGTCCTTATAAAATTTGACACATTTTGACAATTGACCACAGTAATAATACCCTAAATGTCTTTGTTTTTGCCTGAAATTAGATGTTTTCTAAAGTAAAGTAGTAAAGTTCAAAGGAGGCTTTGACACTGTCATGAGAACTGTCTGCCCCCCCCCCCACACACACACACACACACATGTTGCTAAGTTCTCACAGAGACAGGATCATGGGGAAATCTCAGAACATAGAAATAGTGTAACAGCATAGGAGTGATTATATATGGTGCATATGAGGGAAAGAGGGCATGCAGAGGTCAAAGGGTGCCTTGACACAAACACACACTGCTCTCATCAGTCCCTTCACAGTCCCAAACATAATCCTGAATAAGCATTATGCTCATAAATAGCTTGATTCTTAGCACAAGCTCAGACAGCGTGCGCTTCTATGGTACACATGAGACATATATATCTTTTTCACGTGCAGCTTTTTTCTCACTAGGACTTAGAAATTGCCCTGGGTATGTAAAATCAGTGGAGTCCTACTTTAAAACTGAACAATGAGTGTTTATTTTTCCCCTGCAGGTTTTTTAAACCGTGTGTGAAAACAGACCACCGGCTAGTGTTGTTAATTACGTTGAGAAACAAAGAGTTTTCTTGCCAGAATTTCTGCCTCCAGGTTGAGAATCCTCAGTGGGTTTGGGTAATATCCAACAGGATGCGGCTCGAGAGGAGGTCTCCCCACTGATGGCCTTGAAAACAGTAACATCTGTATTATAGACCCAACTATGCACGTCTTTAGATCACACTTCCATCACTTAGTTAGAGCCCCATCTCTGCCTCCAGTGTAGCTTTGCCCCCACATATATACCTGAATTTGCCCTGATCCTGTTTGCTCCTCTGTTTCTTCCTCATAAAATTTGAGTTTCACAGGTTTATTTGTTGTTAAATTGCAAATGCCTCTGGCATCTTCTGTGTAATATCTGTGATAGGTTTTCTTTTTCAGTAGCGTTTCCCTCCTGTTTCCCCTTTTCCAGGCTGTCACAGCTAATGAAATTTGCCTTTAATTGATTCAGATTGAATTTTCCTCTCCCTCCCTCCTGCCTGTCCTGCCTGGCAGTCCTTGAATTTGCATGGTATGACATGAGCAAACAAAACTGTGAATAAGCTTATCAACCGAACACACACACACACACGTTTGCATGGTTTTGTGAGGACACTGACTGATATAAGACAGTCTCTAACCTCTTAACAATCAGAACTGTGCCTAATAACAGCCCTTAATTTAACTCTAATGTAAACCTTGTGTCTTTAAAATGTCCTCACCTCCAACAGTTTAAAACTGAAACTGGTCCTTATAAAGATAGTTGGCATGTACACACACACACACACAAACAAACAACATCACTCTCAATGTCAGATAAAGAAAGATGGCCAAACAGTGTGTGTGTACTCAGCGATTAGCTGTGTGTTTACGTGTGTGTGGTGCTGGTTGGGAATAGTCACAAAGAAATTAAGTTTTAAAATAACAGAGGAAGGCGCGCAGTGTCTCGGCAGGCTGCATTTAGCCTAAAAGGTGTCCGTCTGGCTCACAGAAATTGTGCGCTCTGTGTTTGTGTGTGTGTGTGTGTGTGTGTGTGTGTGTGTGCACTGAGGGACTTTGTTTCTTGCAGTAGTTTTATCAGCAGCTCTGCTGACAGCTCGGTGGCAGGAGTTCAGCCTCACCATTCAGCTGCTCTGACAGTCAGATTAAATGTTCTGCTGACAGATGCGTACTTCAGTCTGCAGCTAAACCGCACAGAGACCATACGTCGTAAACGCGGGGCCATGCCCAAACTGAACAAATAATCAATAGATGTAATTAGAAATCAGTTGATGGTGTCCATAACATGCAGCATTTTACAAAGCTGTTGTGTTCTGTTGTTATTGCGTTGAATCGAGAACTCGGCAATGTTTATGCAGTTAGGTCCATAATTTGTTGGGCAAAGACACAGTTTTTGGAACCATGCCTCCATACAAGATGTGATTGAAGTGCAGACTTTCAGCTTTGATTTGAGGGATTTAACAAAAAATATATATATGAACTGATCTGGAATTTCAGTCATTTATATACACAGCACCCCAGAACAAATTAACATGATTTTAACTATAGGAGTTGTTTATAATATTTAGATGAAAATCCTTTGCAGTCAGTGGCTGCTTGAAGTCTAGATCCCATGGATGTCACCAAATGCTGTGCTTCCTCTTTGTGAGGCCTTTACTGCAGCCACCTTCAACTGCTGCTTGTTTGTGACATTGACTTGGACTTGGACATTGAAGAATATCCCCTTTCTTTGCCTTGAGAAACTCCAGGGTTGCTTTTGCAGTACGCTTTGAGCTTCTGGGCTTGAGTGTAACCAGTGGTTTGCACTTTGTTGTAAACTCTCTGTATTTCCATTCATGAAGACTTCTCTTTAATGACCACAACAACCGTACTCCTACCTCCTGAGAGTGTTCTTGACTTTGTTAAGTGTTGTGAAGCTGGAGTCATCATGCACTTCAGCTGTCTTCTGTGTCCTTTCAGGCCTTTCTGTGTTGCAGAGCTGGTCGGTGCATTTGTGTCTTTGTCCAGCAAATTGTGAAACTTTCAAAATCAAGTTGTGTCTGGTGAGGTGGCCTCTGCAGTGTATTGATGTTAAAGGTCCCTAAAGACTAACTGTGGGCATTAATATGAACTTCAGCAGACGCCACCTTTGATAAACGTGAGCACATTGTCACGGCCCCTCCTCTGACCTGCAGGGGCGGTGCCTCATGCAGGCAGAGGTGGGCCTTGGGTAATTGGAGCCACCTGGGCTCAGTAATTTAAGCAGGGCTCTAATCACCATTCTCCCCTCTCTGCTCCTCCAGGTAACTTCGGTTTGTCTTTTGTTGGTTTGGTTTTGGGTTGCAATATACATTCAGATTTTCACATACATGTTCACCCACTCATGCACTGCACACACCAAACATATTCATATACTCACATCTCATATTTTGGTTTCTTTTTCCTTTGAATATGTTACAATAAAATACTTTGATTGGCCTATACCTTTGTCTCCCCTCATTCTTTGTTACGGGCCATGAGCCAGCCTGTGACAACATGTTCAGAAAGCTAACAAAAGAGTAGAAAGACAAACATATCGAAGGGGAATATGATCCTGGGTGTGTCAGCTTGTGTGATGTATGCTTCTTTGTATTACACTGCTCATGTACAGAATTGTATTTCTAATACCAATAAACTAAGATTAATTTTCTGGGAGCACTTTGATGGATTCCAATACTGATATGCAAGGATATTAGCAAAAATGCACTCCTTTACACTTTCAGCAGTTACAGAGCCACGTAAGCACGCATCCAGAGTGGAATTTGCATCTATCTGATTGGTTATAAATTCAACTTTCACTCCCTTTTCTCTCTGTTTTATTTGGAAATAGCTGTCTCTTTAGTAACTGCATGCTCCACTAAGTTAACACTGTTCCCAAGCTGGTTGCTAACTGCATTTGACTGCTGTTTAGTGCTGTGCGGGTAGAGTACAGTTGGCTCTTAGAGTGCTTACTGCAGCCAAAAATGACACTCTGAGAGTGGTGAAATAAATGTGCTAGAAAATGACAGAGGGGGTGTGCTTATTCTGGCAGTGCTGTTTATTATTAGGAGCAGTCCATTTCGATTTGTTTCCCCTTCAATATGTTTAGTATGGGAGCTTTAATGGATGGGGGGAGGAGGGGTGTACTATCATTACAAGAAGTCAGAGTAAGGGTTATCATGTACACCGGCCTGCCAGAACCAGATAATCTGTCTGCTGCTGTTAGTGTAGATGGTGCCTACCTGCAAGCCAGCCTGACTGATCCCCTGTACACTCCACAAAAATAAATCCAGGTTTGCCCTGTACATCATGCTCATTATGTGCTAGATTCTTTTAAAATCAGTTAAATTAACTAATACAGTGAGGATGTACTGAAAGAGACTGATGTCTCTCTTGACTATGAGAAGAATGTGGGTAGATGACAGGATCTGATTCCAGCACGTGCATCGGTGCACACGTGACATCCTCGCTCTGCCACACTATCCTCTCTCATCCATTCACTCTTTAAAAGAAAAACCATGACATTTTTGTCACCTGCTCATTTGTGTGTGTGTGTGTGTGTGTGCGTGTGTGTGGGTGTGCGTGTGTGTGTGTGTGTGTCTTATCCAACATGGCTGCTGTGCTCCAGCTTGTTTGTGTGTAGCTGTTGCTGTACTTGGCATCGCTGCGTGAGTGTGTTTGTGTGTGTGTGTCTAAGCCTGTGGGTCACACGGGTTCACGCATCGACCCGAAAGCTCATCTGGTCTGATCTGATTTCCTCACAGCTGGCTGATGTGGAACAGTAGCCCAGATGTTGCAGAGATTACAACTCCCTGCAGTGTTTATGGAGGGGTTGTGACCATTCAGGAAAATAAACACAATGGGACAATTTTTAGCACACACAGGTCCACTCTGCTGAATCAAGTCTCTTCCACAGAGATGATCCCTATTCTTTCTCTTTCCAGATATTAGATAAGAAACACCAAACATGTCACATCATGTTACTTCTCAAAGAACCTGGGCATTGCAATTGTGCCTGCCTGGGACTTGAGGCGATGCCTCCTACCTAAGAGCAGCTAGGTGTGAAAATGCACTAAATTAAATGATTTAACAATAGTCTGACAGTTCTGGAGGCAAAACAACAACAATGAATTAATACATGAAACCAAAATGTCAGAAGTGGCCCTGGTGTCCTGAATGGTTTCTACAGCGCTGGCCAAACAGTGCATTCACCATCAATGTAATTCTTCTGATGGCCAGCAGGAGTCGACAAGTCTTGCTGCAAGCGAGACTGTACAGAAGCATGGACTGTAGGTAAAAGATGGACGTCCCTTGTTGGTTTTCCTCTCTGCATTTTCAAGCATCAACTATTGCATTTTGGGCGGTGCCACGTTTGTTTTTGGGAGCCAAAAGTGAAAATATTTGGATAAGAGGGGGCGACGCTACGTTATCAGCTAAGGCTATCAAGCAAAATATTATTTATAAACTGAAAACAACAACATAAAAAGCAAGACCGGGCCGTATCACAAAGCAAGCAATATTATTTGTCAGGTAATTTAATTTAAAGTGCTCCATGGCAGAGGTCCAGTTGAGTGACTGGAATCAAATAAATCAATAAACCTTTAAGCCCTATCAGTAGCCAAGCCTTTATACCAGGCTGTTACCATGATTTTAAAGCTTTATTTGGTCATTTAAACATGGGAGTCCACGGGGATTGTCTCCCTTTGGCCATTAGAAGAACAACAGTTTTACCACAACTGTGTTGGCTTCATTTTTCAGCACTGAAGGCTGATGGTTGTATAGAAGCCAATGGAGAAATCACCCTGCTGTTCATTGCTGATTTATTACCTGCATAAACACTTTACTCAGGACTGTATGTTGTTTAATATTTGTCCTAAGTCCTGTTTCACACAATAGTTTATTTTTACGATGCAACTGAGAGTAAATTAGACAGTTATTATACTTGCAGAGATGCACATGGGAGGCTAGGGATACCATGGATGAGTAATATTCTTATATTTTTTTAGTCTGCCTGAAAGATGCAGACTAAAAAAATACTGGTGCACAGTAAAACAAAAAGTCTGCAGACACTAAAATTTGGAGGGCACAAGGACATCCACACAGAGGATTGTGTTCACTCTGATGACCAAATTTCTTTCACTCAGACCCAAGCGCGACTTTGTGCAGTCCTGTGAAAAAATTAAGCATACTCCTACTGCTTCCAGGAGCTGCTAATCAAAAGCACTTGATTAACTGATCATCATCAGTGTTAGCACCTCTATAAAAGCAGAAGTTTGGGCAGTTTGGAGGTCTGGAGCATTCCAGTGTGTGTTAACAAAATGGCACAATTGTACCAGGAGTGGACGACCCAGCAAATTCATCCCAAGGTCAGACCATGCAATGCTCACAGACTTAAAAAAAAAAACCCAAGAGCTCCATCTCAGACTCTACAGGCCTCAGTTACCATGTTAAATGCTAAAATTCACAACAGTACAATTAGAAAAAGACAGAACAGGTATGACTTGTTTGGCAGGCTTTACAAGCCTCTTGTCTTCAAAAAGAACATGGCAGCACAGCTTAGGAATGCAAAATTGAATTTGAACAAACAAGAAGATTCCAGAACAAAGTGCTGTGGATGCACAAGTCCAAAGTGGAGATGCAATGGCCCAGTAAAAATCCAGACCTACCTGACTGAAATCCTGTGCATAAACAAATCCCTGCAAACCTCAACGAACTAATGAAAACAAAAACAAAAAAGAGTGGTCTAAAATTCCTTCACAACATGAGAGACCGATAAAGTCATACAGAACATGCTTACTTCAAGTTTCTTCTGCTAAAGGGGATTCTGCAATCATCGGGTGTATGTAGAGTTTCACAGGACGGAACAGAGTCCATTGAAAACTTTATTTTTCACGACTGTACTCTGGTACGCACAAACTATATTCACCTATATTTGCTATATCAGGGTAATAAAGACAATATACATTAGACTTCACTAAGGGATGACATCACAGTGGCAATCATCTATCCATCTGTAGAGTTTGTGCTTTAAACCCTTGCTACATTGATGAAAAAAAAAGGTGTGTGTGTGTGTATGTGTGTGGGGGGAACCAGCTTTTAATCACCAGATGTTGAGAAACAGGCATCAGACTTCATTCACATCATTTTTATTTTAATAGATCTCTATCATATACATACAGTACAATATGCTCAAGACAGATCTTATGGCACATATATTATTGTTGTACATTTTGCAGTCGCTGGTATTGCTGTGAGGTTACAGTAAAGTGACCATTTGAATCTGTTACTTAGGTAGATACAACAGGTAGCTTGACCTCGGTGGGTTAGGAATAAGGTTGCTACAGCAAAACACATGCACTGTCAAGTTATATATTCCGCTAGGGGTGGGTCACACATCCAGTTACACAGATCGACACTTTAAGGGGCGGTGGTGTTACTTTCCATTTAAACCCCTTGATTGTTGTTGTTGTTGTTGTTGTTGTCTTCATCGTCTTGGAATACGCTACAATAGTGGCTACTGTGATCCTGGAAAGCTACGGGATATACACGGGTCGGGTTCCAACCAGCTTCAGATTTTTTTTTGTCCTCCACTGAACATAAGAACAGGGCCACTTTGACTTTAAAGAGCTGCCATTGCACGTTTAATAATTTGGTTATGTGTCAGTGGAGATTTGTGATCTCTTAATACACCTTTGCCTTCTAGCTGTGGATTCAACCAAAACCTTGAATATCCAGTAGGAATGACGAGTAATGGTGCATTAGGGTCTAGTATTCGGGTTTCTACTGCAATACAACTTTACCGTTAATACTACAGGTACAGAGTACTGCTAAGTTATTCACATATGTACAAACTCTGCCGTCCACCTGCAGAGACTTGACAAGTGAGTGTGCATCTTCTGTAGAGCATGTTCAAGATAGAAAAATAAAACAGTGATAGACTACAAAATATCGTGTGCCTCCATCATCCTTAAGTGCTTCTGTTCGCTTTCACCCTGTATTGGTCCTCGTTTCAGTGAAAACACTTAACGCTTTCAGTCAAAGTTTAAAAAAAGATAAAATGTCCAAAATATAATTTAAAAATTATATTAAAAACAGCATCAAAGTACAACAAAAAGATGATATGTAACATGATACTAAAAATCATCAGCATTCCCTTTCATCAGAGTGCTGTAGGTGTGAACACTGTGCACATACGTTATTTAAGTGTGTGAAAGCAGGGTTGTGAGCACCTTCTGTATCATCCTTTAAACACACCTGCAGGTTCTAATGACCCCTCGGTGTTTTGTTGAATCTGCTGAAAGTGCTTCACATACCTGGCATTGCACCCAGTGTCCTCCATGGAGACCTATTGTCTCTAAATGTGCAATTTTGGCATTTGGACCTTCGCCCAGTTATTCACCGCTACGTGTCAAACAAAAGGGAAGAAATAGAAATTCAAAAACAATGTGCACTCATATGGTGACATCACTGAAATGAAAACAGAATAATAATAGTAGGAATGTGAGCGGAGGTGTAGCGGCTGATGGAGCGGCTGGCTGTGTTCTAGATGACCTGGCAGCAGCTGTGTGGGGTGGGGGTGCAGAGCAGACCCTCCTTGGGGCTCCGGTGAATGTTGACGGACAGTGTCTTGTCGCTCAGAGGCATCTGCAACACGCGGTTCTTCATGTTTCTGTGGTTTTCCCGAGCCAGGTCCAGCTCTCCCAGCCTCAGGCGGCCCGAGCAGGGTCCCTCCAGCAGCGGGTCGCCCAGTGCGTCTCCCAGCGGGGGCTGGTGGTACAAATTCCCCCTGGGTGAAGGGCCGCCTAGGAGCGAGACCTTATCTAAACTGCCAGTGGAGCCGCCCATGCACATTCTCCACATGGGACGTTCCTGGGGCTCACCACCAACACTGCCAGCACCACTGCCGCCACCACCACCAACACCACCAACACCTCCCCCTCCTCCCCCCGTCAAGTTGTGGAACTGTGAGCTTAAGCACAGGCTCATCAGCTTTAGGCTTTCCACCAGCCCACTGGCAGCTTTGGCTGTCCCTTTACCTTGGCCTGACCCTGATCCAGGACTGGCACAGTTGGAGGGACTGCCCTGTCCAGCTCCTGTTTTCTCTCCATCCTCTTTCCTCCCTTCTCTCTCAACCCTTTGTTCACCTCGACTTGCTGTATCATGTCTATAGTGACTTTCTGTATCATCATCACTGGTCTCTGAGCTAGGAGTGAAAGTAGCAACTGGTGCCATTACACCAACAGTTTTAGGTGATGACATGAGTGTTGAAGGTGAAGGTATCCTAGAGTTCAGATTGAGGCTGAGGCTGGGTTTGGGTGGGCCTAGTCCGTGAAACTCCCTTCTTTCGTCCTCTTCCTCCTCATCCTCTTTATCTTCCTCGTGGATCTGGTTAAGAACAGGAGCACTCATACGAGATGTCAGCCTATTACCAGAAGAGGATGTAGATGATGATGAAGTTTTGCAACGAAGTACCACCTGAGAAGGCAGTGTAGAGGGGGGCAAACATTTGTCTTCTCCCCCGTCTTCTTCCTCATCCTCTTCGACACTGAAAAGGCTGGGACTCCGAGGTTTGCCAGGGCCCACTGAAGATAGAGAGCCCAGCCTAAGGGGGTTGGAGTGGGGCTTTGCCAGAGGCCTGAGCCCTCTCTCCTGGTTCTGTTGCGGAGCCTGCTGCTGCTGGCTGGAAGCTGGAGTGTGAATTTCCTGCCGCTGGCTAACATCCAGCAGAGCTGTTTTGGGCCTGGGGCCTTTGTGGAGGCTCTCAGCACTACGGGCAGGAGACTGAGGCCCTCCAGGGTGGGAAATAGCGGGACCCCCTAAACCATCGCTGACATCTTGGTGAACATCCACTCTGGTGGGCCAAGACTGCCTGGAAAGAGCCAAATACAAAGCTGAGAATTAACAAACTGTATATGTTTCTTAAGTTATTTAGTTAAATGGTGACAAAGAAAAGACTTGAAGAATTTTGGGACGCACATATCAGATCAGGAGCCAGATAGCTTAGCATAAAAAAATTACAGCAGCTAGCCTGATTCTGTATAAAGCTAAAAACATAACATTTATAGCAAAGATATAAAATTACACAACTATACCTAAAACCACAAATTTATTCAGGTTAGCCATTTGTTATGTTGATATTGTTCAAGCTGTGCTAAATGCTAACTGACTCCAGCTCTGTGTTTTAATATGTACCAAAACCAGATGATGAGTAAAATAGTGAGCTTCAGGTGTTGGTTTATCTTCCACTGTTTCTTATTTTCTGCATAAATGAGATATCGATTTGTTCTGAGACGCAAAGAAAATGACAAAGCGTGTTTCCCAAAATGCTGAATTATTTATTTTGCTGACAGTAACAGCCATATTATTTCATCCATTTAAGCTACATTAGAACAAGAGTGTTAAATGACCGTACTGTTAATATTTAATTCTGTTTGAGTGGTTGAATTTAAGTTCAGTGCTATATTGCTAGAATTTATGGTATCCGCTTTGGGAAATATGATGCCCGTCTGCAACGCTGACTGTCCTTCCAATTGCAAGACAATCTGGGTGTTGCATAGGCTTAAATATGTTAAGTCCACAAAACAGGAGCTTATTTACACTAATTCTGGTGTCATCTGCATTTTGCAGTGCACACAGCCCTGGTTTAAATGTAAATGGGGGCTCATCCGAGATCTTTAGGACTCTTTGCTTGCTTAATGGTTGATATAAAGTTTTTTTTTCTGTGACGGAGCAAGTTCTTTTTAGTTACAGTCTTTAAGTTGGGTTGCTTGACAGTCCTTCTAAATTGAAGCACTTGTGTATGTAGGTTACCTCAGGTGGGGGTACACTTCAGAGCTTGGTACTATATTATTAAGACTGTTAGATATTAACTATTACTAATATCCCCTCAGCTGCTTTATGGTCTACTGTGCCATAACATACAGGGCAGATGGTGTATATTCTGTCACCCGTATTATTTCAATAGCCAATTCATAGCTATCTGAAGCAAAAAGCTAACAATCTGCAATCTATATTTTCCCCCATTTCCATCATTTACTAAATAGTTTGTTACCATTAAATCAAATCCTCTTATTTTTGTAAAAGGGTTCAAGAGTTTTAGCATAACTTCATAGTTAAATCTTCTAAATTTACATTAGATTCACTCTTGCAAAATTGAAAATATGAAGACACTGGTTTTGATCTACTGCAGGGTATTTCTGGTAGCACATCCCTGACAGTGTTGCTGATCTGCAGCCTCTCTTCTATTCTCAGTGTGTCCTTCAATCCCTGCTGGAAAAAGGGGCTCCGTCTGTCCATCCACTGTCAGACTTGCTTTTCATAAACTGACAGTACGCAGCACTGCAGAGGCAGCATTCTGTCTGTCTCAGGAAATGTTTGTGTGTGTGTGTGTGTGTGTGTGTGTGTGTGTGTGTGTGTGTGTGTGTGTGTGTGTGTGTGTGTGTGTGTGTGTGTGTGTGTGTCGCGTGGGGGGGGGCGGGGGGCGATTGCTGTGTGTTTTGTTTTCTTCTCT
>VUQK01000623.1:3316-14242 GCA_015106715.1 Bujurquina vittata | reverse complement strand
TTCTGTCTGTCTCAGGAGATGTTTGTGTGTGTGTGTGTGTGTGTGTGTGTGTGTGTGTGTGTGTGTGCGTGTGTGTGTGTGTGTGTGTGTGTGTACCTGAACTGGGCCTTGCTGGGGCTGGGTGATCGCGTCTGGCTGTGTTGCTCCTTCTCTTGTCTCTCCCTGAGCATCCTCTCGGCCAGCAGGAAGTAAGTGGCTGTGATGT
This sequence comes from Bujurquina vittata, assembly GCA_015106715.1. Taxonomy (NCBI): domain Eukaryota; kingdom Metazoa; phylum Chordata; class Actinopteri; order Cichliformes; family Cichlidae; genus Bujurquina; species Bujurquina vittata. Next base: position 14,037 of record VUQK01000623.1, on the reverse strand, counting down.
GATTGTACTGGTTAGACTCCAGAGCCCTGTGACGGAGAGAGAAATCAAAATGAGGTCCAAAATGCACAAAAGCTACACACACGCATATAATCAACACTTAGATCAGCACCTAATCCTGACCGTGAGTGAAAAAGGAAGTGACGGGAGAGTAGATTTAATTTGACAGCTCAGGACTGACTGCCAGCTGCTTGTTAATGCCAATTAAACTGTTGAAGACACTTAATTTCACTTCCGTGGGACGAGTGAACCATGACAAATTTTTGGAGATTGCACAGGATAGAACAGCTCCACGTTTATTTTTGCACAGAATGTGAGGTATGAGAGAGGAACACGTACTCAGTTATGGCGTCTCTGTCTGCGATGCCCCCCAGCACCATGCGTTGGATGATGGAGCCATGCTCCTCCTCCGACAAGCTGCGATGGGACACCAGAGGGGTAGACAGCTTTGTGGCCGGGGAGGGGTCGACACCTTGAAGCCACTGGTGGCTCTCGATCTGCTCTAGGGTCGCTCTCTTCTTGGGGTCCCTCTGCAGCATGTGGCCTATTAGACTAGAGGGAGTCACAGTGAAGATAAGTATTTCTGATACACTTAAGAAACATATGGCCATTGCCTCTAATGTGAGACATTTTACTATTTCATTTAAAAATTAGGCCATTTGGAATTTTGTGATGGGAGCAACAGAAGGTTGGAAAAGTAAGTAGTACTAAACAAAAACAGCTGGAACAACATTTTGAAAGTAATTAGTTTAATTGGCAACAGGTCAGTAAAATAATTGGGTATAAAAATACTATCTTAGAGAGGCAGTTTCTCAGAAGCAAAGATGGGCAAAGATTCACTGATCTGCATCTATAAATTGCGGAACAGTTTTTAAGATAAAGTGTAAAATTTCAACAACTCTGAATATCTGAATTTCAGGTTTTTGTCCAAATCTGGCCCGATCACTAAATACAGTCCCAGATGGGAAAGAAACGTGCAGTGAGATGATCAAAACTCACAGATATAAACATGACACCCACTCAACAGCCAAAACAGAACTAAGGCATCACATTTGTCTGTTTCTTCCTTTTTTAAACTTCTTAAATTTTTCCATCCATCTTAGTCCACTTATCCAATTGCGTAACAGCAACGGTATGCTAATAAGATATATTATAGCTCACCCAGCAACTAACCCCCTGGCGTGGGTTCAAGCCTCCAGACCTGTAAAACGAGTAAGTGTACACACTACGCAGAGTTTCCAACAAACTCTGCGTGGTGTGTACACCTACATGAATAGAACAGGTTGTGCCTATTTGGTTGTTAGCTGCATAGATAATTAATAAGCCGGAGATTATGAAGCAATCTGTTTTCACTTGCAAATATCAATATACCTAATCTGGAGCTCTGATTAGAAGTTAGGGTTATGATATCGGCTGCACGTGTTTCTCTTCCTGCTGGACTTCTTTCAAGTCAGTGGATGTTGGCATGTCAAATGTTTTAATATATAACACTTTAAAGAAGCCTAGATCCAGAAAAAAATACCACTAACTCTGTCTGGAACTGTATTTGTTTTTTGCAGGCTGGCTCAGCAAGATATACTAAATCCACAATCAGTCAAACAAATAGGTAGAAGTGCTGTTTTATCAGGGCCCCATTGGCAATAGATTTGTAGAAGAGTTCAAATAAACATCACATGAACCGGGATACGTGCCAATATGTGGAGTCCTTTGTGAAAGTCAACCCGACCACATGAAGTCACAACCAGTGACAACATGTGTTTGCAAAGCTTCAGCCATTCAAAGTGTATTCTGCAACTATTTCGCCCAGCTCTGGCTTGACTCATCGTTAAACCCTCACAATGTTAAAAATAGAAGTCCAATTTTAAAGGGTGCATTAGATACACTTAACGCAGCAGTGCATCTCTGGTGAAGCAGCTGACTGCAGCACTGAGTGAAAGCAGGACAACGAAGGGAGACCGCACCTCTCTCTTTGCTCTCTTTTCTTCACACATCTACAAACATGAAATATGCAGCACCTGCAGAGTACTCTGTCCATCTTTGCGGCTGTGTGTGCGCGCTTGTTACTCACTCTCTGCATGCACGGGAGATGTGCGGAGGCACCGTGTATTTGCAGTCCATGATCATAGTGAGCGTTTCGCTGTCGTTAGCCTCCTGAAAGGGGGGCTGACCACAGACCAGCATGAAGAGGATCACTCCCAGGCTCCAGATATCTGCAGAGACAAAGAGAGAGAATGTGGTCTGTTCTTACTGAAAGACTCATTATGGTCAGAAAAAAGGAGAACAGTGTGGTTTTATATGGAAGAAGGCCAAAAAATAAAGATGACTGCTCAACAAAGTGAAGCCCGTCTGTTCTGTCTGCTTAGTGACCTAGATAAAAAAAAACAAAAAAACAAGAGCTGCCTCTCCCCCAAGTTCAAATGAAGCGTGAATCATATTCGATCAGAGCATTTCCACGAATGTGCACCAACTTAGGACACATCTGTCTAACCGAGGATGAAGCTCTGTGCTGCTGACTGCCGCCAGCGTCGCACTCACACATACTCACGCACGTGCACGCACTCCCACACAAACCCGCAGTCCGAGGAAAGTGGGTTAACGTGTTCATCCCTCAAAGCTTCATACAAATGTTAATTTTATGGAACGCTTCTCTCAGTCTGAGCAACTTTATTGCTCAGGGCTTCCACTGCTGCCCGGGTCAGCACGATGGTCCACTGACACACATTCTGCTGTCACATACAGACTGCGCGCAGAGGCTGTGACATAAAAGCAAACAGACTGCGTCTTAGTCACTATTTTGACCCCTTTTCAGCAAAAATCATAGTGAGCTTTTTTGCTCTTCAGATCGACTCAAATAAAAAAACAGAACACCCCCCAGTTCACCCAGCTCTTAAACCGGCTCAGCAAGATATACTAAATCCACGACCGGTAAAATCTAGTAAAATATCCATAAATCTGTAATATTCCATATTATGGAAGCTGATGATGGCAGCAGGGTGGTCACAGCAAGAAGGTCCTAGGTTCAAATCCACCTTGGCCAGGGCCTCTCTGTGTGTTTGCATGTTCTCCTTGTGTCTGTGTAGGTCCACAGTCCCACATGCAGTTAGTGGGGTTTGGTTAACTGGTGATTCTAAATTGCCCATAGATGTGTGTGAATGGTTGTCATTTCCTAATGACACCTTTTACAGTGCACAGACATTTCAGTACAGATTAGTTAGACTTAAAATGCTAACCTTTAGGCTCCTTTTTTTTCTCAGTGTTTTAAGCGAATTCGACATGCCCTGTGGCTGACACTTCAGTTTCTTTGCACCACCTTTTCTACCATACAGTGGCAACTGGAAAGGCCCAATACCCACCTGTACTTCAAAAAATCAAAATCAAAACACAAATAAAAGATATTTTTCTACAAGTGGCAATTTCAGCAAGTAGCTGTGTGCTAGGCTAGACTAATTCAAGTCACTGATCAGGTCAATTTGACCATGTATGTGGTGTCTGTGCCTTTTTGAGCATTTTTAATAGCACCATTGGTCAAATAATATGGCTTGCTGTGCAGCTAATTATACCACCAGCCCATTACGTATCACAAATTAGCAGATAGTTAGCAAGCATGTTCCTAACCAAGCTTGGTAGCACTCTTGCCCAAATACAGTCCTGTTTGTCTCAAAAAAAAAACATAAAGTAAAAAAATGAAAGGCAATGCTTAAAAAGCAAACACAAAAGAGAAAATAAAATAGGAGTTCACAAAGCAATGGGAGATGTCACGGTAACTGCCTCCATCTTCTATATGAAGTCTGTGGTTTTCTGAAAAGAGCACCGAATGATGCAGTTATTATCTGAACAAAACACGTGCTCTTCTAACTTGGAAATTTGAGAAGACCATTAAAAAAAAGGAGGTAAACAGATTGTAAGTGGGTTTACAGTGCTCAGGACCCCTGGTGATGTATCTTGATATCACTCCAGCTTGCCAGGATACACAGGAGATTTCAATCTGGTAGAATAAATGTGGCAGTTTACTGTGGGTGGTGAGGATTTATTGCTCTGAGGCAGTGAAGGAGTGCTTCATACTGCTGATGGAGGGAGCAAATGCTGCTGCAGTCCCCACTGCCACCTTACCCCCAGCCAACGTATCCTAGCAACCGCGACCCTGCTCCCTCATTACTTGCGTCAGCAGTCGGCCAAACTTCCTTCCTCGATAACTTTATTTATAAACCAGATGGCTCACACATCTCTGGATAACACTGTTCACGTCAGTGCACATCAGCATCTCTCTCGCTAACAACGCTGACTCCTTATTGGTGACAGCTGGCAATGTAAACATCCCTTTTTGCTGCCCTGCACAGCATTTTAACAACAATAACCAACAAGCTAACCAGTCCCTCGCGTCTTCACACTGTTGACCCTCAACATTGAGTGGGACAACTCAAGCATCCTGTCCTGCTCATCTTTATACACCTTTTCTAAAAAAAAAAACAAAAACAAAAAACTCACTATCCATGTGTGCACAGTCATTATTCACAGACATGCTCTGAATTATACATGTACCCATGATATACTCTTTGTAATTGCTATTAGGTAAGTTATTTCTTCTTCAAGTGCAGCTTGTGCTTCATGAGGAGGAAGAGGAAATCTATAATTAACTTTCCATTTACTGAGGACAAAAAGGAGGGAGCCCACACACTGAAGAATATCCACAGAAAGCACTCATTTGTCCATTATCATCATTTCTTTTAAAGCTTTTCATGGAAGAATACAGTTTCACTCACACACACACATATTTGGGCCTTAAATTCCCTTTTATTTTCACTCATAGTCTGTCATGACCCATTCATTTCTCAATCATCTCGATTCTGACTGACAAACACAAGTATTTTGATGACTGAGTGACTGCCAGTTACATTTTTAAAGCATCGCTAAAAGAAAAAAAAATCCAGTTTTCACTTTTCTAATAGGACTATTTGTTAATTTTAATACTTGTCTATTCATGTTTTCCTTCAGGCTTAAGGTCACATTTATAACAGGGAAAGTCTGATGGGCATTTTCTCTATGGTTTGATATTTTATTAAATGATAAGCAACAATAAAAAAGCATACTAACCGCTAATAAAAATACTTGTGAATTGCATTTCTGGTCCAGAGATAGAAGTGTGGGAGAGCTGAAGAAGTTAAATCTGACTGCTGGGAAAGTAATATGACACCATTTATAAATAATTGTAGTTTTTTTTGTTCCTTGCGATCTTGAAGTTTGAAGTGTTTGCCGCCTGCAAATTGGCTCCTTCTGCACAATCTGCAGGACTGACTCACATCTAATCTCAAATTATTTTCAGCGCTTCCTGAAAAAAAAGAAAACAAACGCCAAGCAGGCCCGATTTAAGAAAGCCAAGCGAGGACAGCCTCTTATCTCTGCAACAAACTGGGCCGCCCGCCAGGTGGCAAGTCACCGAAAAAGCTCAGTGCCCTACAGACAGTCAGCAGGTGCCTTGGCAGCGGTGTAATCCCAGCCCAGGTTACCTCAAAGACCTGAACGTCAGGACTGCTGGCCTCCATTTAGCCTGCTCGCCCATCAGACTGCAGCGCTGATACAATCACAAAATATTACATCCCGGCTGGGTGGATAATCCCCGCAATCAAAACATCATCATCTCAGCTGAATGAGCAATAGTGCACAGGCAGTGTGCACGGTCCAGAGAACAGACTACACACACGCTGCAAAATGTCCACTAACAAGTGCTCAGACAGGCCCCACACATTCAGCCACTCGCACACCATTCACACAAAAGCACACATGCAGTCAAATAAGACTATTATTACTTTCAAAATATGGATGCTGCTTGGCACAAAAGAGTGAGAGGGAGCGAAGACAGAGAGAAGAAAATAGCCACTGCAAATCCACTCAGTCAGAAAAACAGAAAATGCTTTTCTCTTGCTCCTGACGCAGTGGCCTCTGGGTAGACGGAGGGACTCCTGATGCCTTTCTCGCTCTGTCTGTTTCCCTCTTGTTTCCCCTCCCCCTTCCCTTCTCTTTGCCCTCTTTTCCCTCAATCTGCACAATTATGTTTGATTTCTTTTCCGTTACAATATAATTCAATATCTTAACTGCACCTCAGCGAGAACTGGGAGCACTATTGATGGGAGAGACAGCGGGGGAGTGGCGATGACGCCGATGGTGAGGTGAGTGCACGATCCAATTACAGACGAAGAGAGTGCTGAGAAACCAATTTCAGCCCGATCCGATATCAGATTTTATTATTCACAAAAAGCCAAATGAAAATAAACTGCAAAAATAAACTGCAGGTGCAGGACCGCACTGCTGTGGATCATCTCATTTCCAGGGTTTAAGGTATCCTATCGCGCTCTGAACTTTGAACAGCTCCTCTCCTTATATCAGCTGCCTGATAATGCCGGCAGAGTGCCAAGCAGGTCTACAAGTTCCTTCCAAAGTACTGCAGGTCATATAACTTGGTCAGAGCTATAACAGCTGAGAATAGATGTGAAAGGATTAGTTAGCCAGACAGCATGAACTAACTTCTGCTGCTGGACAGCACTGCACTAAAGACTCGGACAGTGTCCTGTTTTAGTACAGCTAAAGCTGTAGGAACTAAAATAAATCACCACAGATACATCCCAGCAGTCCCTCTCTTCAGTTCTTCAGACTTACCCACAGCAGGGGCATCGTACTCATCCCCCAGCAGTATTTCAGGCGCTGAATAGGCCAGCGAGCCGCAGGAGGTGTTTAGTTTTTTCCCAGGCTGAAACCGGTTGCTGAAGCCGAAGTCGGTGAGCTTGACGACGCCCTGCTTCTCGAAGAACACCACGTTTTCCGGCTTCAGGTCCCTGTGCACCACGTGCAGCCGGTGACAGTAAGAGATGGCGTGGACGATCTGGGCAAAGTAACACTTGGCCACCTTGGAGAGGAGAGACAAAAAATAAGAACGTAATCCACTTAAATATGGAATGAAGACATTAAAAAAAATGCTGCAGACCTGCCAGAAACCTAATATCAAAAGTCCTTTTACCATTGCATCGTTAGACAGTGCATCAATCCTGTTACCCTCCTTAAGTTAAAAGTTGCCGCTTTCAACGTCACACTGTTGCCTACATATCTCTAGAATTCATTAACTTCAAAGCATCTGTATGCGTAATGCTTCTAACTACCTTTGAACTGTCCTCCACTATATTTCCTCACATCTTAACTAGAAAAATAAAGAAGTAATGCAGTCAAATTCTACACCTTTAAAAATTATTCCTTTCCCATCTCAGGACAAATAGAATTAATATATTGACCTTCTTTCTCTTGTCTTGTCTGGAGGCAAATCCGAGCTCCGGTGCAGAAATAAAGGACTAACCTTGTGTTTGTTATGCTAAGTGAGGAACTCTTCTGCCCCACTTACCTCCTCACTGAGGCCTCCTTCATGTTTCATGATGCAGTCATACATGTCTCCTCCATCGCCCAGCTCCAAGATGAGGTAGAGCTTGGTGGCTGTGTCGATGACCTCGTAAAGGCGCACCACATTAGGGTGCTGTACCATCTTCATGCATCGCACCTCCTGGAAAAGGTGACCTCGTGCGACCGGGTCCAGCTTAGTCTTATCTATCACCTTTACTGCAACCTGAGAGACAGAAGAAGTTAGAACCGATAAGAACAATAACATCACTTAACATCAGCAGCTGTTGATGCATTTGTACTCAAGCAGCCACACTGCACGCTCTCCACTAAGAGGTGCTTAGTAAAGATAGTGCAGCTATTCTGATGTCTATCAAGCAAACTATTAGAAATATTTATTATCATAATGTCTGAGTCTTCAAAAGTATTTCGAAACTTGCTTTGTCAGAATGAAGAAATCCAGCACATACAGACTTGGACGAGCATACCTTTTCACCGGTGAACACATGACGAGCCAGTTTGACCACAGCAAAGTGTCCACGGCCCAGCGTCTTGTCCAGGTCGTACAGCCCTGCAATCTTCCCATCGTGATGACGCTTGTGCCCTGCCATGGCTGTTGGTTGGCGTGGGTCAGAGTTGCCTTCTGTCACCTGCTGGTCTTAAGCTGTCAGTTCTCCATCTCCTCCTGAGTAGGTTGAACTTAGCTGAGGTTGGTGGTGTTTCAGTTGATTCTGAATGAGCTGTTGCTCTCCTTAAGGTAGATTTTGATGGTAAGACCTCCCAACTGGTTATGGCAAATGTTCAGCGTTTTGACTGCTCCACTCAATTCAGTCCCATTTTGTTATGATCTGAGGGTGAGAATGGTAAAAACGGTAAGAGGTACAAGGAATCATAACTACGCATACTAATAATTTAAAAACTCCAGCTACTCTGCTAAACAATGGATCGTGAACTGCCAACATTACTGCTCATTTTTTACCATTTGTTGCACCAAGGCCAAATGTTCTTGACGCAGTGTCATAACAGTAAGAGCTCTAATTGCAGACTGTGAGCCAAGAGTCTAAAGTCCAGTTATGTGAGGCTATCTTTAAGTGCTTTGAGACACATTTTAAGATCATGCAAGCGCAGTATGCTGATCTTCAGTGGGTATAATATTTTTTCATGGTCAGCATCTTATTTTGGTAAAACCAAAGCACAACTGAAACCAGTTTCATTACTGTTGCAGGTAACTGTTCGTAAACCAGTGTTGGATAAATTATAACTAATAGTATCGTCATCTGAACCTGTAAAGTTGACTGGCTGTCCTTCTTACCACCAGGGTGACAAAAAGCTGCATATTTTAAAGTGTAACCGATCAATAAAAAATCAATTACAATTATATCAATGATTTAAATGTGTTTGCCAATAAATTTGAAAGATGAAAAATGAAAACAGAAACTAGCAGTAAAATGTGTGCAACCCAACACGTGGCATACATCGAGAAATCTGCTGACGGGTTTTCTGTGAGGGTATTTTGAAACTGGCATTTGACCGTGTTTTGACTCAGACTTGTATTTCACATATGTTTAGGTCATTTAAGGATTGAGGCAAAAGTTAAAACATTTCTTACGTCACGATACAGAGTAACCCTCGACCTGCTCGGGGTTGTGTCCTGCTGTCTCAGTGACACAGCTTTGCAGGATAAAGAGCATTGTACAGTTACTTTAAGGGGTCCAAAACAAAGCAAAACAAAAAAAAACCCAGATTTTTTAACAGTATTTAAAAACATTATTTATTCATCTTTATTACATTTTCCCTCATTTACATATGTTAAGAAATGGTACCAAATAATCAGAAGGGGCGAACCCAGCGGTGGCAAAACGACTTCTGGTCCTATAGCAGTCGCTGGGGGAAAAAAGCCTCCGGCCGTGACCTCGGTGAACGCTTTCCTGATTAGTTTCTGGTCTCAATCTCTCAGTTTGGGTTTAATGAGGACCTCGAATGAGAAACTGGACTATATTAAGTCCACTTTGTAAATAATGGTTACTGTGAGTCACAAAGGAGGATTATACAGGTATGCTAAGGCATGGCCAGTAAGCAGTTGATATCACAGTCAGATCTTCCCATCCTCTGTTCATGTCTGAATTCAAGGCTACAGGCTACGGTTTGATTTTCTACCCGTCACTTCTTGCCCGTCCAAGATGACAAACTAAACTATTTCATCTCAAATTCCAGCATGCTCGCATCATGCCCCCTGCCTTGATCTCCAATAGTTACCCTCGTCGCACAGTGTGTTGCTTCACAGCCCTGGTTACGAAACAACGCCTGCAGGGGAGGCATGCCATTGCGCTTCCAAGAATCTACCTGCGCACCAAGAGCATGGCGATGACACAAAACACACAATTTACACGCCAAGAACATTCCTGCATGGTGATCCTCAACCCTAGGTGTGTCCCACCACTCACCTGAATTTAAAAGACAACACAGATCCAAACAGGTGTTGCCAGGTGACACACCTATCAACCAAATACAGTGAGAACATCGAAATAAAAGCCCCTCTAACCTAGCAGGAAACTGTGGTTGCCTAAATGAGACTGTGAAAGCCTAAAAAGCTCTTTGGGCTTTTTGCAGGAATGTACCTGTGAGAAAAGACTGAGTCATTTTTCCCTTAATAGGCGGCTGACATCTTCATCTGTCTGATTTATCTTTCACTCACACACTCACATGCACAGACACGCAAAGTAATATCAACAGAGCTGAACTCTTTGCCTCCTCGACAATGACAACATGTAGGTGTGAAGACGCTGAATAAATGAAAGGAAGCACACACACACACATCTTCTCACACATTCTCGCAACAGCGCACACACCGGTGCAGTAATCTGATGATAGGGCAAGTTAGGCGAGGTCAGTGTGTGTTGCAGTGTGCTGATAAGCAAACCTGGGCATTAACATTAGCCCATCTAAATCTAGACTGTGGTCAGTCTGAAACCTGGTAATGGGTACAATTACAAGTTAAGGAAAATGCACTTCAGGTGAAACAAAGTTTGCTCAGCAAAGCCAGCCATGCCTCTGGTGCCGGTGACATGTGAACACACTGTACAATCGTGTACCAGCATTGCATGCGAGGAGACTGCTTGTGTAACTGTTCCAAGGTGATGGTGGAGTATTGATTTACAAGGTTTGTGCGTGAGTGTGCAAACGTGCACAAACACAACACACACATATGAGGTCAAGGACCTGTTAAAACTGCTGCTCCGCACCCCCGGCCTGTGAGATTCGAGATAAGGATTTAACCTGGCAGCAAGAGGGTGTGTGTGTGTGTGGGGGGGGGGGGGGTATTCGTTTTTCCCGTCTCTGAGAATAAT
>VUQK01000620.1:40783-53444 GCA_015106715.1 Bujurquina vittata | reverse complement strand
TAGAGGTCCGAGCACTCTTCACTGCACTGGACAGCATACACAACATTGCTGATCTTGTGTTTGGGGGGGTTTGTCCTTCGGATGAACCAGTTTTTGCCTCAGAGTGTGGCTTGGTTTGATATAAACTGGGATGTCATGCTTGGAGAAAATTCTTCTGAATTTCTCTGACCAGCCTGCCACATAAGGGATGACAATGTTCTTCTCGTCTTTCTTATTATCCCCAGTTTGTGTCTGACCTTCTTTCCTCTGCATGTGTTCATGTGTTTAATCACATGAACAATAGAGGGTCATAAACACCTCCAGGGGACTACGCCCACAGGGGTTTAAATACCTGGGTCTCTCCACCATTTGTCTGAGAACTGAAGAAGCCTTTCGGATGAGAGGCGAAACATCTTCAATTAACAAAAAGAAGTCCAGTTTCCTTTTTTTCAAGCTCCAGAGACTACGATGACCTGGATGACTGAGAATCTACACAGACATATCCTTCCAGGCTTCATTGATTCTGGTTTACAGGTAGCTTTCTTTGCATCCATTCTTGACCTTACACACAAGTTTTCCTAGGATTACTCTCGCAGTGACATATGTGATTGGTTTCAGTGATACTGGTAGTGGGAATGGTGTGTAGAGCAGTGCTCACATCAACAAGCATCTCCTCTGATCCAGGGGAGTTGCGCTTCCAGTGGGGCGACTACCCTGAATTTGGCCACAATCTTCATCCTCAGCTTAGTAAATGCATCTGTTATTGTAGGTGGCTGGGCATCATCTGGTTCATCTCCACTGCTGTCTTCTACCAGGGTTTGCTCATTATGTCCATACTGCTCACTATTGTTCCCACTGTGCTATAAGCCCCTGGATCTCCAGCTGCGACACATTTGAGCCAGTGTTTTTTTAGTTATATATCTTTTGCTTGCATTCTGAGGTGTGTGAGAGAGAGAGTGAGAGAGAGAAAAGAAAAAAAGAAAACACAGAGAGATTTGAAAATGCAGCAAAACATCAGAGTGCATGTCAGAAGGAAGGACTGAAAAATGTGAGATCACTAAATGAAGAAAAAAAAAGTGTGAGTGTGAGGGGAAATAAGACATTTCCAAAGTGCCCCACAGTGCCAAGTGAGACACTGACAAAGCAGCAGCAATAGTAGCAGCGCGTAATAGAGCAAGGAGAGCCAACAGACCGGAAGTGACAGACTGTGTGTGAGTATTAACAGAGAGGGTGAGTGAGACAACCGGGCGTTGGGAAAGCAGCCAGAGAACTGTGTGTGAGTGCTCCATTGTTTAAGACAAGCCCAACTGTACACCCAAAGACCACACTGCTCCCAGAGTGCACCGCTCTCCCCTCCCCTTCTGTTCCTGTCTGATATCAGAAGTTGGTGAATAGAAGCCATCTGGATGCGATGCAGCAGCACATTCGCCTGCTGAGCCAACTGTACTTTTATTTATAACAGGAAATACTTTCTGGCTGTACATTGTGGGAGTGGGAGCGATCATTTCACCCCCCTCCCCTTTTTTTCCTCCACTACATCTGTTGTGACTTCACTTTCTCCATCCTTCCCTTCTCATTCCATCCAACATCTGCTTTCACTGTTTCTCTCTCTGCCCTGAGAAGAAAGAGACACTGAGGCACAAAGAAACTGAGGACACACAACAGCTTCACTGCAGCTCAATACAAAGAAGTAAAACTGAGAGGAGCTTGTTATTGATGTGGCCTGCCAGACTGTGGGAGATTTGCAGCCTGAAGGCTGGAAGCATTTTGTCCCCATTTTTAAACACCGTTTCTCTTTTCCATAAATTCCAACTCTGTGCCAGCTAGCCTGGTTTTGCTGAGGGCATCATATTTTTTATGTTACAGTAAGACAATAAGAGGGATAAATAAACAAAAGAAAGGCAAGAAAAATAATTGTGCAAGAGAAAATCATCTTGGAAGACTGAAGTCAATGTCAACATGCACAAAGACCCTTTAGAGCTGTCACACTACAACAAAATTAGGACATCTGTGTTGAATCTTGCAAAGAGCAACTAGCACGTCACACAGATCAGGTATGCACAAATATCAGTCAACTCCAAACTTCAGATCCAAGTTTTGTGTGAAGGGTCATCACTGGTAATAAGATCTGGATCTCCAGTTAACAGTTTTCAGCTAAAAACAGTCCTGAAGCAGGAAGGCAGTGCATCTCATGAGAATGGAAACCAAGAGAATGCTCATCATTTTTTGGGCATTTTAAGGATTTCGCACCACAAAATCACCTCCCACTTAGAGTTCTACTGTACTAACAGACTTTTGGCACTACTGAGGCATCCAGAGAACTGCCGTTCACTGGACACCTTCTCTTTTTCAAACTAGTGTGTGTAAATCCTATTGTGTAGGAAAATCCCAGCAGATCAGCAGTTTCTGAAGTATTCAGACCGGCCCATCTGGCACCAACAACCATGCAACATGCAAAGTCACTTAATTCACCTTTCTGCCCTGCTCTGATTCTCAGTTTGAACTTAAACAGGTTCTTTATGCTATGTCTGCATGCCTGAATGCATTAGGTTTCTGACATGCGATTAGCTGATGAGACCGGTGTACCTAACAAATTGGCCAGTAAGTGTTTAACTATTTCTAAGGGAAGTATAAATCTTCTCTGCTGTTAGTCTTTTTAAAAAAAGACTACCTGAAAGCTCCTCTTTCAGATCTCATTTACCCTGCTGGTCCCCACACCACCACCACCACCACCACCACAGATCAGAGGAAGGATGAGGAACTTACTCATCAAACTCGTTCTCCTTGAGGATCTCCTTGACTCTCTTCATGAAGATTTTCTCACTCTCTGTTGAGGTGACAAACCCACGATCTGGAACACATCAGACAAACAACTTCAACACTGCACTTTCTGGTACCTGGAAACATTCTTCACTTAGACTCCAGACGTGGAATTTATTAAAACATTTTGGTCAGTAAGAGCTGTTTAAGCATGTTGGTGTTAGCTAGGGAGATCTGGTGTCAGTCAGTAATAAAATGTGGCCGTAATTCTACATACTGAAGCTCAGCGCCTTTCATAACTTGTTTATTATAGCTTGCTCTACACAAGCTAGAATATGTGGACATTATTTCCTCTCTCTTCACTTTTCAAGCCTGGGAACCCCGTGTGCTTGGATGCTGGCCTCAGAACAAACTTTTCATCACAACGCAGGAGTGGCTCAACCTCTGATTATTTATCAGCCCGTTTCCATAACAGCTCTGTGTGTGTGGGGAGAATAACTCAGACTTTAGCAAAATTGGAAGGGATTGTAGTTAAAGGCAATAATTCATCACTGATCACATGGACAGCTCTTTGAATGATGACTCTGACCTGTGGAGGTAATGGAAAATGTAAATGCTGTCTTCCAGTGGAAGAGGCTTCAGAGACAAAACTAAGATACCACAGTTGGAGAAACAAGAAGCTTAACATGAAAGAACAATGCAGTTAGCCACAGAAGAGGTTGTACTGTCTCCAGACATTCTTGTAACTCTTTCACAGTAACCAGAAAGACTGGCGCTATTGAAATGAGACTCCCCTCAGATTAGAACAGAAGAATTGTGTATCTAAATCAACAATATTTAAAAACATCCCCTCCAGTATGGCAAAGCACATTATCCTGTCGAGACCACTGCCATTAGTTAATATTAGATTAGCTGCCACAATGTCGAGCAGGTAGCCTGTAACCATGTTTAGGTAAGTGTTAAGTTGCAGAGCGTCACACTGCTTCTGTCACCTCACCTTCCCACAAAGTGAATCCTGCTGCCAAGCTCTTCTCCAGATAACTGACACACGTGCCCCGGCCTTTGACGTGATGTCAGAAAATGTGATTCATCAGACAAGTCTATATTCTCCCACTGCTTCGTAGGTCACTTCTGACAATGTAGCTGCTTTAGGTGGTGGACAGGAGTCAGGACGGGCACTGTGACAGTGTATGGCAGCATGGCAGTTCATACACATTAAGCTGTGATGCACTGTGTTCTGACTAAAGCCAACATTTAGACTTTCAGCACTAGCTTTTATGTGGGATCAAAGAATTACCAAAAAGTGCAATTCCTCTAAAAGCCCCTCCTCCAAAAATGAATCCATTTCCACTCCCATGTTAAAACAACTGGTGGTGGGTGATTTTTTTTCTTCTTCTAGGGCATAGCTGCTGTTACTGACAGATGTGCCAACAGAGGTCTCTCTAGCCAAAAACTGTCTGCCAGGTTTCATCTCTGCTAATTCCATTTTCTGGACCTCTACACCACATTTTGCTGTTGCTGCCTGTTAATTTTACTCAATTTTATTTATATAGCACCAAATCACAACAAACAGTCGCCTCAATCCCCTTTATATTGTAAGGTAAAGACCGTACAGTGACCCTACAACAGAGAAAACCCAACAGTCAAAACGACCCCCTATGAGCATGCACCTGGCGACAGTGGGAAGAAACCTCCAGCAGAGCCAGGCTCAGGGAGCGGTAGCCACAACCAGTTGAGGGTGAGGAGAGGGAGATAGGACAAAAGACTGTGTTAATAAAACTGCTGTGATATACACCAAGTGTATCATTTTTTTGTGTATCCTTTAGTATTTCATCATTTTATTTGTTGCTTAGCACTAACTAGCAGGTATGTGTTTTGCACACATTATAAGCCCAGTTTGATAACCAAGCTTTCAAGCAATAGTTGATAGTTTAGCACTTTACCCTCTCACATCCAAAAATGGTTACACCTGGCTCCAAACTACCAATGGCAGTAGTTAAAATGGTCAGACTTAACAATGGCTATGATCATACTTTATAGTCAGTGCTCCTTATGGGCCTTCATGAACCTGTAGCAGGATAACTTTCCTTTGTTCCCAAAGCCCAGAATTGCCGAGTCTTATTACCATCCAATACCACAAAAAGACCCCAAACAATGGATGTCTCCTTGGAACACGTACAATATGTGTATCAAAGGCCATGCAGTCTTTTATGTGAGCTCTGTTATTGTCCAAAAACTATTATAAACATTAGTGAGCCACACTGTTGTACTGGCTGACTGACCTGTTACTTCATTACCAACATCAGCAGCAGACCTGTTGTTTGTTTCAACTACGACCTTGGCAGCATGACAATTTGTCTGCCATTATTTGACATATCGTCCCCTTAGAATTAAAAGTTTTTATCTGCATTCTGACCAGTTATGAGATATTAAATAATAGAACCTTATAATCCAAAGTTAAAGCTTGATTTTACAGATAAAACCTTTTTGTTTTGTAAATAAAATGTCCAAAGTTGTTTATAATTTAAAAAAAAATCTCTTACATATTGTTGATTAGCGGTCAACAAATAAGAATATGACAATAAGTCAATTTAATCAAAAACGTCAGATAAAATTCTAAAGGGATGCTATGTTGTCCAACTTCCAAACTAAAAGAACATGTTTATCCATTATGTTCACAACAAAGATAAGGCTAAGATTTTCCTTTGTGGATGTCTGCACCTTGTGACTCAGGAGTTTCCATCTGGGACGGCTGGTTCTTCTCCCTCCTCCTCTGCTTCTCATCCTCCCAGATGGCCTGCAAGCCAGGGTTCCTGCCAATCTGATCTGGGCAAAAAGGAGAATCACAGCAAATAAGGTGTTAACTCAGCGCCATCAATTTTTTTCCTGTCCTTACCTACAACAATGACTGTGTTTATGTAAAGATATGTTTAACTTCAATGTATAAAGCCATTTTCAACTTCTGGAACGATGACATTATTTTTGGGTGGCCTGAACCTTTATACATGTTCCCACTCCAGGAACATCTCCTGTAGGAGTTCTGCTCTGTGTACCCATCATTACACAGACATGCAGATCCAGAGAAATGGAGAGTGTGCAGATGTAAATCTGGCTGCTGTTTCTATTAAGTGGGTGGACTAAAGGCAAGATTTAGAAAAGTCTGGGCCAGTTTAAATTTGTGCTTTTGGCATTAAGACAAATAAAACTGGCAAAAACTGCTGTCAGAAGAATTGCAGTGCTCCGTTTCCAAACGTATTGGATCTATTTAACATATTCAAACATCTGTCAAAACACAGCTATTCATTTGAATAATGTGTGACTCTTACAATGTGCTATTCAGGTGTGACTGAAAGAAGTTTGGGGTTGTACAGATGGTGTGAGTTAGCCACAGGTAGCTGTGAGTCAGATTAGTTCATTTGTGTGGTTAAATCTTATCTTGTTCAGTCCAGTCTCATCTCAATCATAAAACTCATTGCATCTTTACAGCCCGGATGGAAGTATAGTCTTTAACACACAAACACAGCATTCAGCAAAAGTGGCACTGCTCCAACAACAGTCCCTGCACACATGTGGCTTTTAATGCCAGACAAACAATAGCCACTCGAAAAATGTTTGACTATAAGACCAGGATATCACCAGGTCTAATTCTAGGCCCCTGATGCCAGAGGCTAAGCCAGTAGACTAGCTAAGATATTCCCAGATTGGAGAGGAGAAAAACCACAAAGACTGGAACATTTTATTTACTTATTTTTCGTTAAAACACATGCCCATTATTGTTTTCTTTATCTTCTTCATTCAATGTTTTCCCACCAATGCAAGTACAAGAATAGGCTTTCTTTCTCTCACACTCTGTGCAATTTAAACGGAAACAAAATGCTGCATCTAGGCTGGAGCTACACTGCTTTGTCACACAACATCATCTGCTTTATTGGCCTTGCTCAGTTTCATCCCTCTCATATCTCTGCTAATCTGTACGCCTCTCTGCTCTCCTGTGATGGGAGGCATTAGTCAGCTCCACAGTGTTTTGTTGGGGTCCTGCTAATGGATTTAATGTGTGGAAGCTCTCAGAGGGTGGAGGTCTGAGCAACGTTCAATCACCCATCCGTGCTGTATCTTGAATTTTACTGTTCCTTTTCTCACCTGTCATTTTCCAGCATTGCAGCACTTGTTGCAATGCTGAGTGAACTTACTTTCAATATCGAGGCGGTTGAGGACATCTACAGCAACGGCATCGGCCTCCAGCTCGCAGGTGCTCTGCTTCTCCACTTCATCAAGGACTAAAGAGCTATAGTCAGTGAATTTTAAAAAAGGTGTTAGTAAAAAAGTTATGAATAAAATTCTAGAATTGTGATTTTCAATTCTCTGCAGCATTGACATAAGTCAGAAACACTGGATTCAGCTTTTGCTTAGACTACGATCTGAGCAGCACAGTCTATGAAGGAGAGATTCACCAGGGTATGGCGTTCTCCTCCCAGCGGACGAACGTGCCTCCAATGGTACTGTCGCTGAGCTTGGATGCACAGGGAATCTTCCAGGGGCTGATGCTGCTGGAAGCAGATCTTTCTGAGTCTGCCTTTGCTTCATCTGTTAAACATATAGACACACGTGAGAATATAGTAGCTCCATACTCCGAGGACAATTGTTCGCAGGCCAAAAACACAACTGGCTTTCTGTTGATCAAAAGAAACGGCAGATTAATCACTTGTTTTCCACAGAATATATATACACTTGTTTTTTCCTCTATAGTGCCAAATCACAACAAACAGTCACCACAAGGTGCTGTATATTGTAAGATCCAACAATAATATAGAAAAAAAACAATCACAGCAAGCATTTGGTGACACTGAGAAAGAAAAACTCCCTTTTAAACAGGAAGAAACCTCAGGTAGAACCAGGCTCAGAGAGGGGCAACCAGTTGGAAGTGAGGGGCGAGAGACAAAAGACAAGGATAAGCAGAAGAAAATGGATTGGTGGATGGATGGAACATTTCAGAATCAAAAATAACCACATCCCAAATGTTGCCAAAAACTGCATGCTCCAAAATCTAGTTTAACTATCCTATAAAACTGTGCTCAGTGTTTAGACAGATTGGTTAATAATTTACAGTATTTTTCCTTCCAAACACATTTGTATAACTTGGGGGCATTCATTTACACCTTGACTGATTGACTTGCTCACTGCTGTCAGCGTGTCATTTCTCAGTTCTTAGCAATTAAACTGTGATCCACACTGTTAGAGAATCTGCGGTGTAATGAGCCATAATTAAGCTCTTTCATTGCAGCAAAGGTAGGTACAATAAAACACCATTGTTTTGTCACACGAAGACTTCTTTTGGTACTTGTGACACTTTTTAATCTCAGCATTTAAGAGGAGAGTTTTCAAGCTGTTTAATGCACTTCAAAACACATTAAGGGTTCCATTTATCTTGAACTCGACCATTTTACCAGCCCAGCCTCCTTTATCATCTGTCATTTGATCCCAGATTAGGAACCTGCTTTCAAGTCAGATTTTGAGGGGAGCAGAAAATGTAAACTGGTGTACCAATTATTAGAGCATTTTGGTTTCTTTGTTGTATGGGGCATTGGAGTCTTATTTCCAGTGATTGCATCACTGTAGAGGTGGATCAAACGCGGGAACTGTGCTTTTGTTGGAGGAGAGTCAGGCGTGAGGACTTTTAGAAAAGAACTTTATTATAAGAACAAGTGTGGAATTTCCTGTCTGGAATCTTTAATAGTCTTGCAGGTGAAGGTGGCCCCGCTGGGCGGGATGCTCTCTGAGAGAGGCCTGACGAGCAGAAGTTTAGGACTAAACTGTGATCAAACAGCCTTTGCAATCAGGGATTTTAGTTTCTATCAGGGGGGAGAGGAATTGGTTAAGGTTCACCAAAGATCTGAAGAGAAACCCCCAGTGTGACGCTACAGCAGTGAGGCCCAAGAGACTGCTGAACTTCAAGCCCACACAGCATCATCTCTCTCCAGGAGTTACAGCACGCGTGAAACACATTAAAACATGTCAACACTTCAGTTTACTGTAGCAGGAGAAACAGGTAGGTCAATACATTTTGGACACATTCTTCATAGTTTTGTCTCTGTATAGCAACACAGTATATTTGATATGAAACAGTAAAGGCGTGACTGAAAACATAGCTTTAATTCAAGGGATTTAACAAGATTATTGCTTAGGACTTTATGAGGAATTATTTGGGAATGACAGCCATTTTAATATGCAGTCACTTATTTTTCAGAGACTCAAAAGTAAATTGGACAAAGTTAACATAATTTTAAACAAAGTTTGCTTAATATATTCTTTTTGCAGTCAGTGTGTGAAGTATGGAATTCATGGACATCAACAAATGCCGTTTTTCCTCTTTTGAGATGCTCTCCCCTTTACTGCAGCTGTATTCAGGTGCTGCTTGTTTGTGGGTCTCTCTACAGTCAGTTTTATGTGTAGAAACTGAACAGCATCTTTGCCTCGAGAAACACTTAGATTGCTTTAGCAGAACACATTGGGTCATATCTATTTGCACCATGAAACACTGTCGAATGAGTTTTGTACTGGCAGTTAAACATGACTGTACTATAACACCGCCTCCACCATGTTTGACAAATGATGTGGTATGCTTTGGCTCATGAGCCGTTTCTCTCCGCTTTTCCCTTTTTCTGGTACAATTTAAACATGGTTTCATCTGTCTACAAAAACATTTTTGTCTCAGAACTGTGAACTTTTAGATGTTTTCTGGCTAAATCTAATGTGGCCTTCCTGTTCCTGAGTGTAACCAGTTGCAGACTCTGACAGTGATCCGCCTTGAGTGTTCTTGAATTTGTTAGATGTTGTTTTTCTTAACCATAGAAATAATTCTGCCATCATCCACTTTGTCTTCTGTGGTCTTTGAGGCCTTTTAGTGTTGCTGAGCTGGCCGGTCCATTCTTTCTTTTTAAGAATGTCCGAGCCTACTCGTTTAGATGTACATTCTAAATCTTTGTTCACTATTCTTCGATTTCTTGCTAAGAAGTGTATTCTGTTACGATGGACTTCCCCACATGTCCCCACAGGAAATATGTAGATTACTCAGATTTCTACCGTTCTTCCCTTGGAAAAGGTGACTTATGACCTCAACCACAAATCAAATCTGATATGATAGTATCCTTCACTTACATCAGTGGTTCTCAACTCCAGTCCTCGTGCCCCCTGTCCTGCAGGTTTTAGATGTATCTCTGCTTCAACACACCTGAGTCAAATATAGAAGTCATTAGCAGGACTCTGGAGAACCTGAATGCATACTGAGGAGGCAATTCAGCCATTTGATTCAGGTGTGTTGGATCAGGGACGCATCTAAAACCTGCAGGGCAGGGGGGCACGAGGCCTGGATTTGAGAACCACTGACTTACATCAACATCTCTGGATTTCATGTTGACAATTCCGGTGAAAATATAGCCCAAATGCAAGTTCAACTCCATTTATCAGCTTAATTTGCTATGAAATAACAGGGGCAATGCCTCACCGGGTCGTGAAACCGCTTACAGCCAATTCTGCAATTATGTTTGAGGCTCTGAAAATAAGAAAACTGTGTATTCAATATAATTTTTAAACAATTAATACAATACTTTTGTTAAATCCCATAAACTAAAGCTGAAAGTCTTGATGGTTTGAGTTAAAATCCACTTTGGTGGTGTACAGAGTAAAGCCTTATGGTCCTAATGGTAGATGGTAATGCTAAACAATAACAGAGAAATTTAGAAATCTATTATAGCTTGTGTCAGAATGCTAAAGACAACTTATGAGGAGGCTTTTTTATAGCTCTGCTCCAGCATGAAACCTGGTGAGATACAGTATGAAATATTCTACATGTGACCCCATAATTCATAGTATAATAGCAGCACAAGCAGAGCAAGGTCATAAAATCAGTACTGACTCTGTAATGTCAGTTATAAAGCAATATCTACACAAAAACATTGCTCACATTAGGCTCTATAAATCATACCATAATCTGCCAGGCTATAGTACAAGTCTAGACCAAAGATTTGTGACAATTGAGCAGAACAAAAATTTGCTTTACTGTTTCAATAAAGACTATATTATATCAAATATGAGTCTCCTGGCAACAATGTGAGCAGCAAACTCCAGGGCAAAAAAATATATAAAACAAATTAAACTAATGGATGAGCC
Organism: Bujurquina vittata; assembly: GCA_015106715.1. Classification (NCBI taxonomy): domain Eukaryota; kingdom Metazoa; phylum Chordata; class Actinopteri; order Cichliformes; family Cichlidae; genus Bujurquina; species Bujurquina vittata. Next base: position 42,539 of record VUQK01000620.1, on the reverse strand, counting down.
AAAACCTAGCAGTATTAGTTTTAATCCTAGTATTTTGTTAGCCTGTTAGCAATAATCAGCACGCATGTGCGTCTATGTGTTGCACCTGTATAGTTTATGGATGTAGGTGGATAACTAAGCTAACTAGTATTAGCATTTCCCCCAAATATAGTCACTTCTGGCTCTAAAAATAAAAAATACAAATAAAGAAACGTGATCCAGCAAAAATGCTCACATTGAGTGCTCATATGCAGACAGCATTTTTTGGGGGGTGGGGGTGGGGTTGTTTTTTTGTTTTTATTAATTATTTAGTTTCTACCACATCATTCAGCTGGGTACATTCCAGCTAAGCAACAAATTGCAAAACAGACAAAAATAATGACAAAGCTAATGGCCAAAACGGCAAAGGATTCAGCAGGTAAAGAGACACATTTCCTCTGGTAATTGGTGCAGAAAAGCTAGAAAGGAGGAAATATTGGTTTCATGTTGGCCAAACTGCCTGAAACGCCACTTCAAATCAGGACTAATAGTGCTCCCTGTCAGCTTAATGTGTAAGAAGACAGAAAGAAAGAAGCCAAGAACATAGCACCGCAGCTTGTAATTCTACATGGTAGATGATATATTTTTATACAGCTACTTGCAGAGTTGCTAAAATTAGATAAAGACAGCATGAAAAGTGCTTCCCGTGTTTTGTTTACATAATTTTTTTGTTCACAGACCGTCACGTCCAACTTTAAGTGTGTATACACCTTATAAATCAGACAGTTTGAAGCCAAAACCTACAGAAGCTGCAGTGGGTGTCTAGACTGTTACTCTGTATATGTGACACAGCTCCACAGGACTCAGTTTCAGTAAGCTCAGGGACAGAGTCTGGAGACTGCAGACTGCTGATCCCCATTATCTGCTTGCCATTTCTATCCTCACACTTTCTAACTGAAAAGCTTCCTGAATTACTGTCGGGTGGGGGTGGGGGTGTGCTTCCTCTATATTTTACCTTTGGTCCTTAACGAAAGGAACAAGCCAAAATAAGTGCAAAAAGGTCTGAGAAAGGAAGTTCAGCGAGAGAGAAAAGAGCAAAGACCACAAGACAAAACATGTGAAGGGAAGCGTGAGGACAACATTAGGGATGAAAACAGAGAGAGCTTTCACAAGACAACAGAGGCATCCTGAGGCTGAGGGGAGATCAGGACTAATTCAATATGACATGAGGCATGGCAACCTTCCCCTGGCCTGCTCTCATCCCTGATGAGCAACGAGGGAACAATGAAGTGAAGTGTAAAGAAATCCGGCACTGCCAACTGTCCAACGGAGATGAAAAAACAGCAGTCTGTCACCCATCGTAAAGTAGACTAAGAACTGCCCCAGAGAGAGGAGGTTGGAGGTGAGGGCGAATGCCAGATTTAATCTAGGTTTTTCCATGTGTGAGGAGTGTGTCAGTACTACAATCAAAAAACAGGAAGAAGATCCTACTTTAAAAAAAAAAGAAAAAAGAAAGAGGATGACAAGCTTGGAATTCTGAGCCGTCCCCATCACCATACCTTTTTTCTGGTTTCTTCGGAATTTGACAGCTGCCAGGTTAAGCAGGTTCATGCCATACAGGTTGTAGTCTATGAAGAGCTGCAGTAGGTAAGGGATGTGGCCCTCGTGGGGCTGGTAACTCTTGTTCATCACGGCTCCGCTTTGCAACAGCTCACACACTCTGCAGCAAACACAGATTGTTCCATTAAAAAAAAAAAAAAAAACAGCTCATACAAAATAAAACAAATGTTCCATCAAA
>VUQK01000620.1:29783-40763 GCA_015106715.1 Bujurquina vittata | reverse complement strand
TTTGAAAAAACCAACAAACACTGCAGCAAACACAAATTTTTCCATTAAAAAAAAAAAAAAAAACTGCTCATACATAATTAAACAAATGTTCCCTCAGCAAAACAGTGTTAACCACTGAACCTAAATACATTAACACACAGAGACATTACAAGTGTGTGCTGCAATTTCACCTATTTTCTGTTTGTTGTAAGTTTTCATTTTTTTCATATTTGGCACAGCCAAATGGAAATCTGGCAGTGATGCAGGTAAAAGAGGATTTGAAAAGTAACATCTACTTTTTTTTGAAACTACACTTTTTTAGCACATGGCTGAAATGTACCCCAATCCTGCACCTACTCTGGTTGGTAACCTGGTAGAAGTTCAAAAGTTTAAAAGGTAAAAATAACAACGCAAGTAATATTCTTTAAGAACTGTCTCGTAGCATTTTTTTTTTTTTAATACATGCTTCTCAAAGAAATACTCCCAAATCATCCACCTTTACTATCAACTTTCCTTTGTTTGGGGCCCATTCTGTTCACTAGCTTGTTATCTTGCAAGCGTACTTCTCTGCTGAATATTGTGTGTGGATGACAGCTACACGAAGCAATGACTCAGGCAAGTGTAATTAGTGGGAAATTTGGAGCCTGGGTATTGACAAGCTATTGCAGAAGGAAACAATACCATAACCTGCTGTATCAATATTTTTTCCCACCTGCCAACATCCCATCAGAATTTGTACAGTCCTGTTTTCCTCTCATCTACACCGGCGAGACAAAGATGAATAGGCAGCAGCTGACTATGTGAATGGTACAGATTTGTCCCGGGGTCATGTCTCCCCTTTAAAGGTAGGAGCCCTGTGTTGACTGATGGACTGACTTATCATAGATAAGTGGCTGACGAGTGGCTTTAACACCCCACCCCACCCACACACACTCTCTGAACCTCAGGATTTCAATAACATTTGTTTGGTTTTTTTTGCCTTTCCTCTGTTCCACCTTCCTTCTAATTTTAGTCTCATCTCTTCTCCTGTGCCTCCCTCCCAAAAGCTCTCCGGGTTATACACCAGCCTCTGTCACTCCCCCTCTCTCTGAGTTACTTGCTCTCTGCCAAGCACCAAATCAGCAGCTCCGCTCACATTTTCAACACTAACGCTGATCGCTCTGGCAAATAATTCACAGTCTTCCCGTGTGCTTTCATGCACGAACACACACTCAGCCAATCGATGAGTACAGCTGAATACGCAGCAATCGATTTCAGTTTAGTAAGCTGGCAAACCCGTGCGCACACAGTGTGGCATTTAAACAACAGGAGACTGGGATGATCTCTGCTCACATTAAACTACATCGATCTGCATCAACCTTACCTCTTGACCATCTGAGGATTGTACAGATAGATCTTCATAAAGTGCTTCTCCTTGGCATGATAACCATAGAAAGGCCTGAAAGGGGGGAAAAACACATTCAACATAAACCTACATCACTCATCATGACTCCATATTTTTATTTTTTCTTAAGTAAAGGAAAATAAGTAACATTATTTACCCAGCACCTTTCAAAATAAAGGTGCTGGAGCCTACACAAACATTATGTAGGAGTAGGTCATGGATAATAGCTAATGATTTGAACTGGACATGAATAACTTGAGCTTATTATATAATATTATACTACAGTATCTTCCTAACTAACTAGGCAGCTCATTCTCTTTCTCCTAACAATACTTTCCTTAGGGTCAACTTGAAAGAAAGGTAGATATGAAATATAAAAGTGAGGTCAGAGGTCAACTGTGACACATTTTGTTTTCTGCCTTGCATTCTGCACAGCCAGTAGGCTCTGATCATATGACCTCAGGGACCTGTTGGGAACATATAAATGCAAAAGCGCTGGTGCTCGTCCACGCAGAGCTCTGAAAGTCAGAATGAGAATCTTAAAGTGCAGTGAAGTCGGTGTGACATGTGAACACAGAAGCCACTCAGCAGTATACTGTGGGTAGGACTACTGTGCTTACAAACTGTGTGCCTGAGATGACCACATTGGGGATGGCCGATCTCAGCGACATCATTCTGAGCTAAGAAGAAAAAACAGTCAAACTCTGAGAGTGAGTGCTTCAAACAGTTTTACGTTCGTGCTTGTGGCCTCACACTGATAACTTACACTGACGTCTGCAGGTCCCCTTTAATAGGGCGTGTAGTTAAACTGCTTTCTGGGCAAATCTCAGCTCAGTTGTGTCAGTACAAATAGCAGACATGAGTCACTTACATGCCAGAGACCAACACCACCTTGAAGACATGTTGGTTGTTTGAGGTGGGGTTTCCCATGGCGACATTGAGGGCCCTGTCGATGCTGAAGGCCACTTGCCGCAGGTAGCGTTCTGGCTGCTGCCCACAGTTGTCGTATGGCACATAGATATAGGGAAACACACCATGGAGGTGCAGACATGTCTTCTGACCTGCAAAACAACAATAAAGAATCTGTTTTAAAAAAAATGTTACATTTAATGTAATTTTTTGAAGTCTCTGCCACCAAACTGCAATGTGCATTTTTATGAACTCATTTTGTATGCCATCTGCTCTTCTCTGAATTTACTGGCTGAAAATCTGCAGTCTGCTTTTGATGCACTTTCAGAAAGCACTCAAATATAACCTTGTTTTAAATCTGGATAATGCCAAGTGCATGCTATTTATTGGAACAAGAGTATCCAGCCTACTGTCTATATTCAAAGGCTTCACAGTCAAAGTAAAACTGAGGATTATCAGAAATACTTTCGTATATGGCTGGATGCTCGACCCATTTTGAAAATCCATGAGGAACCCCATTTATAAAAAACAACAAAAAACAAATCTTAAAGTAGGTGGTGGTGGTGGTATGTATTTCTCTTCTGGAAATCACAAAATCAGTGTCCAATCTACAGTTTTTTTCTGATAATATTCTTACGCAAGCTTCTTCCTCCACCTTGAAGCCATTTTATTCGTATCAAGTGTGCTGCTTTTCATCACAGCTGATACCCTTTCAGTCACAATTGTAGCATACATAAAACGATGGGATGAAACCATAGACAGTATAAAATTTGGACATAGCTTCAGAGTTAGAAAAATGAAGCTGCATTAAAGCTGCATCCTCTCTGAACAGTGATAGTTGCTGCAATCTGCAGTCCTGTAAGATTGAAATCTGTAGCAAAACACCTTTCTGATGTGACCTCTGGAAACACTTTCCTGCTCAGTTTATGGATTAATGACTCTTTGTCAGCCTTGCTACAGTGCTGAAAAGAAACCTATTTTCTTCAATTAATGATGAGTAGTCAGATGTCCTAGCTTTACGGAGGGCTTTTATATAGAGCAGGAGCGCGCTCCATCCCGGCTAGGTTGCTGCTATCTCGCTGCTTGCACCTGTATCATTTATTTTCTCGCAATTTGCCATCTACCACAGAACATGGGCAGGTTCATTGCCGTTTTTCCACGCCCCCACTGCTCTGCGCTGTGAGTGTGCGTGTGCGCCCGTGTGTTGCGCTGGCTATGCAGAGGCTGGCAGCTGTTTTTCTTTGCCTCAGCTGTAGCCACCAGAAAGGATCGCTGTGACCAGTTTGCTAGCCGGGGCTATCATTAGCATTAGCGTTCGTTCGATGCCAGAAGCCCCCCTCTCCACTCCCTCAGTACCGAGGGGCTCCGGCAAAATGTTTTTTATGCTATAATCCCTCATTAGCGACTAAAAATAGACCAGCAGTAGAAGCAGAGAATTCTTGAGAATAAAAAGCATTGCAGCATTAAACTCCACCAATTTTCTAACAAAAACAGAAGCAGCAGCTGTTTCACTGCAGTCTGTCTGCAGCGCAAAGAGGCAGAGCTGTTACTGAGACGGCGAGGTCACGTGCAGCAACCGGGAAACAGCTGGAGGTCCTTCATCAACCACCTGATCAGCAACATGAAGAAATAAGAACTTTGTAGCTGCTCCATCCACAAAGGAAGAAACATCAGCAGTACAGAAGTTAAAATATGCAGATGAATTGTTAATACGAAAAATTATTTCTTATCCAATTACTTTCCGATTAATTGATGGAATAATCGATAGAATACCCTGAAAAAATTTCTGGCTAGAACCGTGAGATGAGCATCTTCTAATTTAGTAAGACACCTTTCCCTCTCCAGCTTATGGGTTATAAAAATAAAGAATTAAGCCTGTTTTGTAAATCTTGGTCATACTATGTTGTAAAAATAGAGGATCGTCTGTGGTATGAAACAGCAGCCTCACTGTCAATCATCAATCCCAAGTCATTAGCCAATGAGGTTTTCCAGTCAGACCCACCCTTCCTCATCACATCTGGTTTCTTACAACCAAGATGGCAACAGCAGAAACGCTGCTTCAGACACTTAAAACTACTGACAGGCTGCAACTGAGATAAATGCACTGTGCAGAGGGTCCAGTAACACCCCACCCCTCCGAAACACACACACCTACTTACACACACACACTTTCTGCCTGATCACTGTGAAGCAACACGGACAGATGAGTGCGACAGAGAAAAGCTTGAACTCCTGTGATTCACGACAGACACGCATGCAGTGTAAATGCAGACCATTAGCTGAATAACTCCAGAGAAACTGGGGAAGAGCATGGGAGGAGTGGAGCACAGAGGGTGATGTGAAGTTAGGTCAGCCGGTGCAGAGATACAGTATTTCTAATGGCGTGACATTACGCCGTTCCCAGACAGACGACACACAAGAGTCATCTGAGGTGATCTGTACTGCAGACGCCACTACCAAACTCCAATTCATTCTCTCAGTGCGATTATCAGCCTGGGCCCAAAGCTTTTATCTGCTGTCGGAAGCTTTACAAAGAGGATAGTAACAGCGGTGTGAAAATTAGGACATCAAAGGCAGAAGGTGGTGAGGTTTGCCCAGGCTAAGCCTCTCCTCTCTACTTATCTTGCACCGGTGACAGGTTGACAGGCAGCTGGACAGGAGGAGGCAGCACTGAGCGAGAGCTCGACTCTTGCCCAGACTTGTCTGCACATACCCAGAGACTCCCCAACTATCATCACTGGGAGAAGATAGGAGAGGGAAAAAGGAGGAGTTTCTGGCAATCTTCCTCCACCCTTCACACATAAACCCACAGCTTGAAAAATCTCCATCCTCATGCTATGGAGTGACAGATGCGGCGCTGCAATGCCCAGGGCACCATTGCAGAGACCCCAAAAAGTAGAGCCTCAAAACAAAAGAAATATTCTCAGCCTTTCTGCACCAAGATGACACGGCAGGGCGTCTGAACAGAAAAAAGGGTGATGCAAGGTGGAGTGGGTGCTGAAAGACAACGAGATCCTTAGAATGTGCCTGAATCAGGCATCTACTGTATGTCGGTGCTGGAGCTCATGCAGATAAATGGTAAATGGACTAGTTCTCATATAGTGCTTTTCTACTCTGAGCACTCAAAGCGGTTACACAACACGCTTACATTTACCCAATCACACCCATTCATACAACCACTTCCATATGTAACAAAGCTAAGTGCTTATTGTCCAACATTCACACACATTCATACTCTGACGCTTGTGTTGGAGAACAACTTGCAGTTCAGAATCTTGCCCAAGGATACTTTGGCACGCAGCCTGGAGCAGCCAGGAATCGAATTGCCGACGTTCCAATCATTAGATGACCTGCTCTACCTCCTGAGCTACAGCCACCAGATAGAGCTACTCCCATGGAAGGAAGCAGCCAATGAGGAAGAGCCACTTTTTCTTCTTTAAAAACAACGGAACTTAAAAAGCAGCGGATTCTAACATTTGAGGACCTCGAACCACAAACTATTTTTTTCATCTTAAACTGAATAGCTGCTGTTTTTATATCCATTAGTTGCACAAAACAAGCCATCTGAACACTATGAAAGCAGAAAATTGTCCTGCCCACTGCTCACCATTTCTGATCCAGTCCCTCCCGCTGTATTTATTTTAGCCAGTGTTTCTGTAGAGATGAACCAACTGATGTGCCTGATGCTTATTTTGCTCATAATGACCAGGGATATTGATGTGTTTACTGTCACGCTTGTAAGCCCTTGCTGTTTGCCGTTATGTTGATTAGACATGCAACAATTAGTGAATTTGTCAGTTACATGACTGCTAGAAATCTTCTTAAGGAAAACAACTAGTCTGTGAGGAATTGATTGTGAAAGTCATTTTATAAGCAAAAAGCCAAACCGTTGATTCTTGGCTCAACATTACTATATATTTCTGCTCTTATTCAGGAAAAGCAGGAAATCTGAACTGATCTATCAGGGGGAAAAAAATTAAGATTAAACTACACCTACTGAGATCAGTTTCAGTTGTGTATTTTACCTGTTGGACTTATCGCAGTTTTGCACCATAACAGTTCAAAATAAATTGATCTTATTCTGGGTCTTGATGCAGTCCCTCGAGTCATCCTCATCAGAAACAAGCCTTTTTAGCTCCATTACCCCCTGCACACACACGTTTTAGCCAGCTTTCTGCCAATTGAATGCCCCTCATAAGCAGATAGTTTTGGGTTTGTATCCAGAGCTGTGGAGCAGTATGAAGCTTGCGCTATGCTTGAACTATCTCAATGGATTTGTTTCAACGTAGATGAGCAGTGGCTCTACTCTGAGCGCCCCCTGAATTAATCTTATTTTCTTTGTCACTAAATTGTCGGTTATTTTTTAAATTTGAGTATTTTGAACGCTACTTACATCCCACTTATAGTGACATGTTTAACCTTACTAAGCCACTAAAAATATGACGCAACAGTTCTAATCAGGATAATAAATTTAGCGTTCATCAGTGCTAAACAGCCATTTGTAGCCACACACATATCACATTATAACAAACTAATTGTAAAGCAAGTCAATCCCTATAGACTCCCATGTTAAATGTCCAAATTTAAGAATGATGTTATCCTGTTTACAGCCCAGAAGAAACGGTGTAGTTTCAAATGCTAAGGGAGTTTATATTTTACATACACTATGGTTTTTGAGCTAACTCAGTACTTCTATTTGGACCTGGGACATGGAGTAAATATTTACATATGACACATGAGCATACCTTAGGAAGACAGAAATTACTGTGCTGAAGACATTTATGATTGTAATTACACATTTAATAGCCTCTGTACTTTACTTTTAAATGCAGTTTTCACATTAAACATTTTGTGATCTTAAAACACACACACACACACAAAAAAAAACAGAAACAAAAATGGGACTATCTTACTACTCTGATTTTTATGCCTATGTTTTATGTATATTTTTACCCAAGGAATGACGTGTCATCAAAAAAGACAACTGATTAATCACTAATGAAAACACAAAGTGGTGGCTCATGGCATGCAGACAGACAGTGAGATCAGGAAGTCTCAGTCTTGTCTGTACCATGTGGTTGTGTGTCTGCATCGAACACTGCCAAGGTGTCTGCGTGCAACTACTTGGGGAGTCACACAAAGGCTGGCGGCTACTCCGACAGTGAGGGAGTGGTGAGAGCGGCGTGTCTGTCCTCAGCCTGCCGAGTCAACATGGAGTCTCTCTCTCTCTCTCTCACACACACACACACACACACACACACACACACACACACCAAGCAGCCAATGCTGACTTTTGCTGCAGTTGCTAGGCAACGGTGGCAGCAAAGCAAAAGCCCCTGACGGGCAGCAGGGGAGATAAACAAGTGGTTCTTTCCACCCAGCTGGTCAGGCCACAGAAAGAGAGACAGAGGGAGTGCGAGCGTGTCTGAGAAAGCAGGACTGAATCAAAGAAAATAGAAGAGCTGACAGACATGTGAGGTGTGTGACTGCAGGAGAGGAAAAAAAAGCAGGGAAATAAGAAAAATAAGGATACAGTGCAACAGTGACCCATAAGATAAGATAAAAAAGATGTTAAAGACAGTGTGCATATGTTAAAGAATGAGGTTTTGAGGAACTAGAGAAAAATAAGCACCGCACAAGAAGCAGAGGGTGCAGAGACTGAGCAGTGTTTCAAAGAGAAAGAACATTTGCTGCTTCCAATGGATTGTGCTCCAGATTTGAGCAATTAATCAGGAACTTTGTGAACCTGACAAGAGGATCGTGAACCCATCATGTTATCCATCCATTCATCCACTGCAGCGAGAGGCAGGGACACCCTGGACAGGTTGCCAGCCTGTCACAGAGCAAACACACAGAGACAGAACCATCCACACACCCATGGGCAATTTAGAATCACCAATTAACCTAGCCTCACTAATTGAAAAGGAAACACATGCAAACGGGGAAAACATGCAAACACAGAAAGGTCCTGGCTGAGGTGGATTTGAACCTAGGACCTTCTTGCTGTGAGGCAGCAGTGTCATGCTATTTTGAGCTAAATTCTCCCAGACATACTGTTGCTTATGTCCCACTACATTAATGCTGCAGAAAGCACAAAACCTGCTCACAGGTAATATAAATCTGTCAATCAGCCATCAGAGAAATCACTCCAGAGATCCAGATGTGCTGGCCAGTATAAAAGTAATATTACCTAGAATAAGGATGTGCTGTGGCTTAATTGCATTGTAAATGTGCCTCTTGTTCTTTGAGGCTGATCACCAGGCTGCTGCTATTGCATAGGCCTGACACTGGCATCTGTAAAGCCAGGTCACAAAAAGCAGAGAAGGGGGATTTGTAATTTGAAGTAGAGTCTAAATGAGTTTTGCGGGTGACTGAACAGGTATCTCTGTACACTTCCCTTATTATAGCGATAAACAGTCTGTCAACTGGTCATATCTGGCTTGTTCATTTTTCTCCTGAGAAACACAGCTGCTGTTTTCAGTGGACACTTGCTTCCTCCCACTCAGACCAGCCTGTGTCTGAAGAAGAGCTTGTCTGGGGTTGTAAGATTTCAAATATCAGAAAAATGCATGTGTTGATGTGACCAAAACCCAAAGGTACACAATTTATGTTATTATGATATTAAAATTTATGATTTATGATATTAAAAGAGAGAAGCACTGAGGTCGTTTGTTTTCATTACTGATGAGGTGACAGCGGCCACACATTTCAGCTGATCCCAGCCAATTGTGCAGTTTCCCATCTCACTTCCTGCTGAGGATTTGTGAATGGGGACAGTAGGGAGCAACTGTGATAGCTCTGGGGCCTTATCTTTGGGGGCAGGAGTGCTGAGACAGAGGAGCTTCACTCCGTCAATGGCCTCCCCACCTCCAGCAATTCTCATCCCAGCCCCCAACCCTTTTTTATGGTAATCATCACTGCAGCTCTATGACTCAGCATTGGCACTGAAGGCCCGCACTACTGCTGGGACAGTAAAATGACCAGCAAGCAGTTTAGCTATAAAACCCTCCAGTGAGTGAATGAATCAGACAGCAGAGCAGCCAAGGGCTGTTAACCATCCTGGGACAAATACAAAGATGTTCCAACACATAAAAAGATAACTTTGGGCCCTTAGAGGTTTTTACTATTTTAATCCTAAAATGGCTAAACCACTAATTTTAACTGACGGGTGTGCCAAATCAGGCAGTTGAAGACTACAACTCTCTGCTGCTGGGCTTCTGCCGATTCAAGTCAGTGAACTGAGGTGTTGATGCTTGTTTCTTTACATGGGAACTAGCTGGTTAAAAACCATTTAATGTCTAATCATGTGCAAGTCACATCTAGAGAAGCGGCTTCTTAAAGTCATTCAGTTATATTTTTTTAAAGATGTTTGTGATCCAGTTGTGTACTTTTGTCGTGTAAGCCCAACATACCTCTCTGACACTGCCACATTTCCACCATCCATCAGCCATAGTGGTAACTTTTTCCCTTGGCTAAAAACATCTGTTTACATTTTCAGCAGCTTTCCCTGCTAACAAGCCACAATTTGAACTTTCAGTTCCAATTATAGGAAAAACAGCCATATTTCTTCGTAAAATTTAAACCCAGTTGCTGTAGGTGCTGAAGGACAAATGGGTGAATTTACGTCACTGCTGAGGAGCTGGTAAAATATACATATAGATGAAGCCAATTTGCAGAAACAGCATCAAATCTCCCACCCTTGTTACAGGCATCACTTCTCTGAGCACAAAATACACGAGTGCCTGCTGGAGCAGAGAAGAAGAAAAGAGACCTGTATTTATAAAAAGGTGGGCTTGCTGAGTATTGGTGCCTTTTTCCAGGAACAGTCTCCTCTGCACACACATTTATACACCTGAAATCTTACCACAAACCATTTTTTTAAGCTCCATAATTAATAATCGCATTTAAAACACGGCTTTAAGTAGGGCGCATTAAGTGATGCCACGAGGATAACAAAAAAAGAAAAACACAATGACACCATTTTCTTCTTGCAAGTGTTCAGTTTTTGGTCCTCGTTCTTTAGTTCCCAGTTTGCGGGTGCAGTTAGCATCCCACTGTAATCATACAGACAGCTGCCACTGGGAGGAGTGGAATAAGACGTTACTAAAAGCAGTGCTAGTATTAATTAAAAAAAGCCCAGCGAGAAATGTGAAATCTCGGACTGAGTGAGCACTCCCACTGCCTGCAGAGAAAATGTCAGAACAGCAGAATAAGTGTTCACTACTCCTGAATATGACGACGGAGGAAGAAGACGATGACTAACAAAATAATTCCTTCACCTGTAGGAGCACTTGAACGAAGAACTCACAATAGGGTATGAGGGGGCATACTGGTCACAAGTATGATCACCAGTATTTGGGGGGGTGGGGGGGAGAACCACCTCTGCACAAAAAACACATGTATTTGAGAAGATGCATGTGCATCCAGTTAATCGGATGCACATGCACACAAACACACACATGCTGGCAGAGTCGGTCTCTAGCTCACTGAGCAGCCTGGCAGAGCGCCAAACAAATGAGACAGAGAGGGAGAGGAGGCGTGCAGACGAAGAGGAGCAGAAGGAAGAAAAGCAAGTCAGTGGTACAGAGGACAATCATGTTCCACCACACTAGATTTAGTGCTGGTCTTAAGATGTGTTGTGACGGCCTTTTTCTTCTTCTTTTTTTTTTTTTAAATTTGAGAAAGAGATGTCAGAAGTCAGATCAGAA
>VUQK01000620.1:18979-29406 GCA_015106715.1 Bujurquina vittata | reverse complement strand
CTAACAACTCAATCACAAGTCTTTGACCAATGGGTAAACTGTTTCAGTCAGACAGGCCTCTCCTTGTCATATACTTTTTTTGCAACCAAGGGCAATGGTAGAAATGCTCATCCCAAGGCTTCAAAACGTGACTTCAGAAATTAATAGAAGACATCATGGTAGCTACATTCACCTTTCATACTAAGGTAAAAATCCAGACGTGACTTTCAGATGATATTCCAGATGATCAACTGCCAAGATGATAAATGGCTTTATACTAAAGTTCCTCGATTTACAAAAAATATATAAAAAAAAAATTAATTAAAAAAAAAAAAAAGAAGGTGAAATCAATCACAAAGAAGGTGCACCAAAAACACCATTATTGCTTTGGTCACTATGGTCACTAGTAGATTGCCACAATTGCCTGGAGTTTGCCTGGAAGATGCCAACTTGTCTGTAGACACTCGCCAACTAACCACCAAGTGCTACTGAAACTTGATAAAGTGTGATGCAAACCACAATCTTTTTGCTAGTAACTAAAGCATTAAGATTATCAGCAAGGTACTCAATTGTAATGGAAAACAACTGAAGCTAGTTGAGTCGAGCCAAGTAGGTACAAGAGGAAAAGAGGTATAAGAGGTTTTTTGTATCTGGCAAGAATAATTTTAATTTTCTTTATTGTGACACTGTTTACGTAATTACAGTTACCAGAATTGTTTTTTCCTTTTTCTATTTTGACTGATGTTTATGTCTTGAAAGTATCTCTACTGAGATGGGAGAGTTTAGTAGTTCTGTTTGACCTTAAACAGGCACTGTTATACAAGAACTAAAATTTTAATAAGGTTCATGGTTGGTGGAGACCACCAGTTGTTTTTGGAGCATTCGTTGCATAGTTCAGCTGCTCCTTTTAAAAAAGGATCAGCATAAACCCTGCCAGCTCATTGTTTTGAGTGGGACGGTGGAGAATTAAGTGTTTAAATGTTTTCATGTGTAAATGTTTGATTGGTCTTATTTGTGGTTGCACACCAAACTGACTCTTACTCTTTGCAGATATATTGGATCAAAATTATATATGTAATAAACAAAAATACAAAATATTAACACAAAAGTAGCTACCTGGAGTGTCAGAGGTGTACAGACGCTGACCAAATTAAAACCCGTTTTAAGCAGGATTAAACATAAAATGGTTATTTGAGAGTTCCTGATTAAAATCAGTTCAGAATAGATGGTTGGGTAATTCAAAGAATACCATTTCAAGTCGGTAAAACAATTCAAGATGCCCCCCCCCCAAAAAATATCACTCAAGGCAGTCCCCCTTTCTTATTCTGCGTTTCCACTAGTACCTACTCAGCCCGTCTCGACTCAGCACAGTTTGTAGGGTTTTCCATTAGGTCCTGATACCAGTTACCAGGTACTTTTTTAGTATTCACTCAGCCGGAATACCAAATGATCCAAGGTGATCTAAAAATGTGACAATGAACAGCAGGCCACTGATTGGCCAGGGTCATCACCAGCTGATTCATCAGTGACTCCTTCACCAGAATCAAATGCCATTTTTAAAACCTGACAGCGAGTGAATCCAGTCTGTTTATGGTCCATATGAAGGTAAGCCAAGACTTGTTGCTCACTCTATATACCTTTAGAGGCTTTTATGTAATTGGAGGAGACTTAAACTGTACATTAAATCCAGCAAAGGATTGCACACTGGCTGTACAAGCTAGAAGACTGCTGAAATGGTACTTTGTGAATCTGAATCAAGCAGAAATATGGAGGGAGTATAACCCAGACAGAATAGAATTCTCTTTTTAATCAAATGCAAATAAATCCCATTACTGAATTGATTATTTTCGTGTTTCAAGGGGATTCGTATCAAACATTAAAAGAAGCTGGTATGATAGCATAGTAATAAGTGACCGTATCGCCTATATCACTAAGTATTCAGACAGATAATCCTCCCAGCTGGAGATTGCAGGTTAGATGGCTACAGAACCCAGACTTCATTAAGTTTGAGGGGAAAAAATCATTATTTTGTGCTGAATAGAGATCAAACCAGTGCTATTGGGAGATGGGAGGCTTTCAATGCCTATCGCAGAGGGGAAACCATTAGTTATATAACTTTTATTGGGAAATGGGGAAAATTAGAAATAGAAAATCTGAAAAAGGAAATAAAATAATTGTAAATAGATATAAGTGAAAGGGATGAGCCAACAAGATGAAGGGATTGGCTTCAAATACAGTAAACTATCTGCTGACAAGGCTGCCAGGAGTTTAATGTGGTTTAAACAGCAGTATTATGATCATGTTGAAAAAGCAGGGAAACTTACAACATGGAGATGTTAAAAAATACAACCTGAAAGAACAACTGACAGTATAGTGGCTTCTTATGGAAATCTGACAGTTGATCCATCAGAATTTATTTAATAACTTTAGAACATTCTAATAACAGCTATACAAATGTGAAAGCCACACGGTTAGAAGAGAAGGACACATTCAAATTCAATTACAAACACTGAAAGGTGATGCCAGAAATGAATCAGATGGTGAACAAATACAGAACAATTTTATTATTTTACATATAACAAACGATTGACTATACAATTATTCATCTATCCATTTTCTTCCACTTGTCCAATTCAGGTTTGTGGGGGGTTGGAGCCTATTCCAGCTGCCACAGGGCAAGAGAGGCCCTGTAACAGACTGGCAACCTGTCCAGTTTCTCGCCCTATGGCAGCCAGGAAAACAAAAACCTTGCAGTGAATATAGACAGTAAAGTAGGGAAGATAGATGGCTCTCTCTACCGATTTGTCACTGCAGTTTCTGCTCTTATATCACAGCTACATTCAAAGATACACATGAGAATACAGTGAGCCTCTACCCACACATAATTCTTCTATGAAATTGGGAATATTTGTATGTTTAGTGCAGTTACCCCACAAATGAAAAAATATATTCCATTCTACACAGAGATAACTGTTCCGCACAACAAGCACAGCTAATCAATGGTTTCCTAGCCAGCAAAGCAGCACTGGCACAAACCTTCATGTTCACTGCCACTGTTCTAATGTATTAACAGCTGTCAGTGTACGGTTATATCCCTGTATGATGGTGGAGGTCATTCTGAATTGATTCCAGGGAAGATTAATGGCATACAGCACCTATATTACTATGCTTGAAGTAAGCCTTTGTGCAAATCCACAGAGGAACAGTGAAATGTCAGTCAAACATGCAGGAATACACACAGTCACACAGTGTGTGGCTTGATGCCAGGGGAATGTGTAGGAGGAGAGCAATAAGACTGCAATAAGAGGAAGGGGAGTGAACAGAGGAGGGTGCCAACCTGCTAAATCACAGTCTTTTTAATGGATTCACTCCCATCATCTGCTCCTAAAATTAACTCCTGGAGAGAACAGGGGAGATGGACTATACAGATAAGCAGTACAGCTATGCCACATCACAGCGACTACAATAATTACTGGTATACAATTTTACATGATAGAAAAATATCATATCGCAATATCATTGCTATAGCAATACATGTATTTACATTCCCCAGTACGCACAAAGACGACATAAGCCATGTATGAGAAGAAGTTCCACTGATGAGGATTTAAGACCTGAAACAGGAGCTGATTCAAAAAGTTCCAATGCAGCACAGTACTTTCCAAAATACCCAAGAAAAACATTCTTTGGTTAAGGGGAAAACGGCAGACTTGTTTTGCAACACATAAACAAATGACTCCACCAAGCATCGCTGGAGCACTCGCTAGTTACACTCCATATGACAGGAAGAGCAAACGTTGGATGCAGAGGAGAACTTTAAGCAAATAGTTAAAAAGCTCAACCCACATGATGACATAACATCCCAAGCAGAACATATTTTTCAGTTTTATTATGTGACAATGCTGTGCAGCTGCTGAGTTACAAAGTTACTTTAGTCATTGTTAAACAAAACAGTTAAGCAGTTATGTTCTACTTCTACTTCAAACTTCGAGGGAAGACACTAGCCAGGCTTCCCTTGTTCTTACATCTCACATATGGCGTGTCACTATTGTCGCACTAAAATGCTGCTGCTTCCACAGTGTTTCAGTAGACTGATGCTTCATATTAGGAGATGAGTCATCAATAACAGCAACTCACTGGAAAAGAAGGATGTAAAATACCCTTCATTTACTTACAAATGCTGCAAACTCAAGCCCTAGCATACATGCTGCAAAGGTAAATGGAGACAACAAAGAAATGCTCCATCAAAGCGAACGTTTACTGATTGCAATGTTTCTCTGATAATTATTATGTAAAGCAAACATGAGAGACACACACACAAAGTCAATGCAGGAGTGGCTGCTGAGTCAAAGCAGTTCACTATATTAACATACTAATCACATATTACTTATTGTACAGCAGGGACTAGCATTGTTGGGATTTTATCTACACTACCATACCACTGATACTGCGTACAGATACCAATACATTTTGGTACTCGTATTGATGCTACTTTGTATATTTTGTTGTGAGATATAACATTAAATCAACCTACATCTTGACGTGTGTCTCTATATGTTTGTGTCACAGCAGCTCACACTTTAGTCGAGAACACACACAAATTTAATAAATTTAATTTTCGGGAAGCCATCTCCAACCAACTACCATACTCCAGTAAATATGGGTATTGTAAATCCAATAGTGGGATCAGATGTACGATACCCTCCCAAAAGCTTGATATGACTAACAATGAGCTGATCCATGGTCCAACCATTCAGTTCACCTCTGTGTGTTTACTTCCTCACGCTACAGCAGCTAGCAGCTCAGCTAAAGTAGCTTAGAGGAAGCTAACAGCAAGGAACAGCAGTTTAGAGGAATGTCACGCTGCTACACCAACAGCTACTATTTATCCTAACTGTATGTTTGCAAACAATTTAAACTTGACTGCAAACTGAAGTAAAACTGAGCTTACATGACTGGCAAGAAGAATGGCGACGCTCTCACTCGCTCACGTTCTTGCTGGTTGTGCCAGTCAGAGATCATATCTAAACACCTTTCCTCTGCACTCTCATTTGTCTTTATTTACTCCCCATTCGCACAGATTTCAATACCGTACTTGCGGCCAATCTCCTGAAGGACTGAGACAAAAAAAAAATGACTGTTTAGAAGCTAGAAAGACTTTGGTTCAGTGTTACATTTCTTGGTAAACGTTTATTACACTTACGGTAACATAACATGTTGCCAATGCAATTAATTATGTCAATTCAGCTGTCTCCTATCAGCTCCGCTCCTGTATGAAGAAAGAGGGAAATTAGAAACTACTGTGACTGTAAATGACAGCAGGTTGCAGTCCTAATGACTCACTTTTCTCAAAAATAAAACTGCTGTAAATAAATTAGATGGATAACACCAGTACATTATGTTTTTTTACTGTAGTTATCGTGGGCCTTGTTTTCATTTATTATTTGACTAATAAATAACAATTCAGTAAATTTATGTCCATGGATGCATTTATTTGTTACCAGCGTCATTGTGTTTTTGGACTATGTTGTTGTTTTGGCTCCAACACCAGAGTACCATGTGCTGGACAAACTATGAAATGTCAACACTCATAACATGGTTGAAGAGTGTTTCTCCATTCTTTTTAAATTTCCATTTATTGGCCACTACAAATACTTAAAGATCAGCAAATAGCCAATATAAGCCAATAATATTGTCAGAATTTAGAATATACATGATTTAAAATTTATATTAAAAAATCCTTCATGTCTCCAGCAACTGTGTTAGTTTGCAATAATAGAAGTAAAGATGAGTGCTGGAGACTTTTAAACTCTCTATATCCAGTTTTCATTAAAGGACTTTTAGAGGAAATGCTTTAAGTCTGCAATAAAGACTTCTGAATGGTTCTTGTGCCAGATGCAACATCAATTTAGAGCTGAACATTACAGTCTGTTGCCTCAACAATACATCTGCACAACTGCATTAATGATGCCATGCTTTTATAGAACAGCTTCACAAAACAAAAGTAATCAATGTCAGAGAACTATTGTAACTTTGACACACGACAAACAGTAAGCAGATGCAAGTATGTTTACACCATTTTCCTCTTTACAAAAACTACCAACAATGAGGCAAGTGCCTTCGTATTTTTAAAGAAAAAATGCAGTGTTGGAAAGCAAAGACAAGAATTTGGAGCGGCATGAAGAAGCACATTTTCCACTTGCTTGATGAATTACAGAGTACAGCAAACAAACACGGTTCGACACACTAATGATATGGAAAAAGAATACATAAGGGATACTTTCAGATCATACATACCAAAAAACAAAAACATGCCCATCATATTGCTCAAGCTCAGTACTTTGCAGTTAGTCCTCTAAAAGGACCAACTGAGGTTCCCAGCAGGTGGCCATTCAAGCACTTAATTCAAGTGGACAGAAGAAAGTGGAAGCCACTCTAATTTGACTGCTAATGATGGTTGTAGCATTGCCAAAGTGGGAGTGAAGACCTAAGGGGCAAATTCTGGAAAAAAACAAACAAACTTGGCAGCATTATCCCAAGGAGGAGATGAAATGATGCACTTCACAGTCAAGAATATGTTCCGCTATTGTGATAAATGGGGATCATTCAACTTCTATCATGAAAACACCGATTAAAACATTAATTTAAGCGCAGTCCTAAATGGTAGAGCGTTGACAGGAAATGAGCAGCAACACAAATAGAAAACTTGTACCAGAGATTAGGGCAAACATTCAACTATTCTGATATTCGTCATTTGCAGTGTCACCAGACCAGCAGCAGACCACCTTTGAGGATCCAGTTCCAGATGCTTCCCTGGACTTCCAGGCTGTTAAGCCCCATCTACCTATATAAAGCAATTAATCAGATTTTATTACTGCAACGGCAGTTACCTATTGGACTTCGCAACTCTCTCTTGCACACGCTCACTCCAGAGTTTAAATTGCTCCCCTGAACTGTTCATAATTTTTCAGAGCTTCAAAAATGGTATTTGAGAAAAGCTGTCTTATAATCAAAGTGGTGACATTGCAGATCAAAATATACATCAGTAATATATGTCAGAATAGACAAGGCAAAAAAGCCTGCCTTCCTTTATTCCCCATCTGCAACCCATCAGTATTGCAAAAAAACCTATAGGGGTGGCACAGCAAATTATCAGACCAAACAGCTCGGACTTAACAGAGCCTGATCAAATCAATTCAATTAAATTTTATTTATGTAGCTCCAAATCACAACAACAGTTGCTTCAAGATGCTTTATATTGTAAAATAAAAGACCCTACACTAACACAGAAAAAACCCCAACAATCAAACAACTCCAGTGCCAGTGGCTAAAATAATGACATCTCACATGCATTGTCCTTAGGATGAATGCCCACACACCAACCAACCCCCGACTGTCTATTCTGGTTTCACATTGAAAGCTTGAACTGATCGCTTGTGTTTTAGGACTCCATTGTGTAGTGGTTTACACATTCACCAATCAAGCAAAGGAACCCTGGTTTGATCCCAGGAGGAGACACAAATACCTTTGGGGTAGCAGTTGTGGAGCTTCACAATACACAATCTTGAACCGGGTTTGATTACTTTCCAGTGGATATTTTAAGTACTGCAAGCCAGAAAAGGTTTTGTTTTTTTTTTTTAAAAAAAGCCGCCAGAGTCCTAAAGTGGTGAAGAACTACAGGCCAAAAGTGATTATTACAGTCTAATCAAATGTATAATTTAATACAGCACATTTAAATGGTTCTGCAAGTAAACTCTGCCTCTACTCACCATTGATAATTTCTTCCTGTTACCGAAAAGTAAACCCAAACATAATATTCAATATATTTTTTGTCTAGGCGCAAATAAAAGGGCCATATCCTTATACTAAAGCTACACAACGACGACTCACTAACACAGAATCTCCCAAACAATTCATGCTGTAGTATGAGGAGCTGCTAAGAGGGTGTCTAACTGGCTCAGCGAGGCTCTCTTGCTGTGTCTGGGCTTTGTTAACAGGACAAATAAAGTGGGCCTTTCCCCCCCTGCTGTACAGCCAGGACTGTCCTGGCTGTATGCCTGAGCATAGCTGAGAAGAGAGGACTTGCTGGCCTGGTCAGTCCCAAACAAACTGAGATCTGCTTACAGAGCTGAAAAAGTGGCAATGGGATGTATGCTGAACACTATTCATGGTTCACTCCCTGCCTTAGTTTGGACCTGAAACTGCAAAACAACCCTAGTAGACACAATGTAATTTAAGACAAAACTAAACCCCAACAGTAAAGTATAATTTCCCAAATGTAGTCAAATTTACTTATGGGTAGGCAGGTCAACACCAACCAATCCATTATCCTGTGCCCCAGTTTCATGGCAGGGAGCAGAATAAGCTTCCCATTTTTCTTTAATGACCACTTTGTAGGCAGCATGTCCCCATCACTCTAGCTGAGCCTGCTGGAAGACAGATGCAGATGCCTCTATGCCAACTACCTCACCCACAATGTCTCCCTGGCCGACATAAGGTACAGCAGAGCTAGTCACCTGAGAAGACAGGTTGAAGCTTACCAGACGGTGACTTGGAAGGTGCTTCATGCCAGATCTTCATTAGGCAGACAAAGCAAAGCTCCACTGATTGTTATAAATATGAACAAGAAAAATGTTGGCCCATGTATGTTGTGATTGTGCCGGTCGGCCTTCCCACCATTAAATCCTGCTAAGATTCCTGTGTGTCTGCCTTCCTGATGGGAACAGATGGAGGCAGCAGACTCCACAGATTTGGACTGGGCCATAGATGAATCAAAAGCATGATGGACAACTTGGAACTGAATAATGGGGCTTCTCTTCTGGCAATGAACTGAAAATGTGCAACCTTTAACCTTTACAGAGAATGTCAATGACCTTCCCATCACACCAGACAAGACTTATGAACCCCAGACCCACTTTACAAGTTCTAAACGATGTGTATGACAGGATGAAGCTACAAAGTGAATTCTGAACACGCCTGCCTGGCTCTTTCCTCCCCGTTTTCTTTTCTCCTCTTGGCCTATAGTTCTACTAATTTGTTCATATCTGTTTTTATATGTATATACATGCTTCTCTCTCTCTCCCCCACTCTTCATTCAGTTGTCATTTGCTGCCAAACACACATCAGGTGAAATAAAAAAGCTGAGGAGAGGAGACAAACAATTACATTAAGCTTCCATTTCACATCAAACAGGGAGAAACACCCTCCTTCTGTTTCCTCTCATTTTGAGATGATGGTGGATCAGTGCGGCCACACCCGACAAATTCCCAAAGACACCAGATGTGCGAACATGAATTTGTGTGCTGATGAAATGGTAAAAAGGCAGATTACATTTAATAAGCAGCTAATATTAATTTAACACATTATTGAAAAAAACAAGCTAAAAAAAAAAAGAGTTGCCTTGATTGGCCAACTGCTGGAAACCACTCTGACCCTGATCATTCCCAACCCCAAGATGATACTGTTACTAGGGCTACTATGTTCCCCACATCATTGAGGTTGGCACACACACACACACACACACACACACACACACACACACACGAATGCCGTGGCTGAGGCACAGGAGACTGTGACAGACAAATTTGGGTGACTCTCAAAAATTCCCAGAGTAAAAACCTATCTCCATGCACCAAAGTGGATCCGTCACATTAATCACAATGGGGAGAGCATGCCTGCAGCAAGTGAGACATGACTTGAGGAGCACAGAGCTGTCTAATAAAAGGAAGCAAGCTGATATCACAATGGACATGGCAGCCTGAAGCTGTGGCGATGGGTCAGCACACTGGTCATCGCTCCATGAACTGTGACGTAAACACATAACCGTACCATACCACTTTATTTATAAAGCCCTTTTAAAAACAACAACAGGGCCGACCAAAGTGCTATACAATAACACCAAACATAAAAGACAAACACAGGCCAGAGGGTAAAAGATACAGAAACACAAAAGAGGTGCTGAAGGTAAACAATTAAAAAAACAATACAAAAAAACCGAAACATTTATACTGGTGTTTGGGACTCCCTTGACTGGCTGCAGTCCACCAGTAAATTATAAAAGAATGTAGTATCAGATCAGATTTTCAGCTAGACATCCCAACTAGACATCCCAACTAGGGGTGGGCCATATCATATCGTTCACGGTAATACCGGTAAAAAAATGTTGCCCGGGAAAATAAATTAAATCTTGATATGCTCATTTCATGGCGTAATTACGTCCCCCCACCACGCAGCGGATTTTGCTCACGTGGGTCATGCAGTGTTGCCAACTTTGTGATGTTGTTGCTAGATTTAGTTTTCAGACCCTAAGTTTCTTGTTTTGCAAAAAAAAAAAAAAAAAAAAAGGGCCCTGGGAAGGTCCTGGAAAACTAAAATCCCCCCCTCCTGCGGTTTTTTTCCTCTTCTTACGCCCCCCCTCCTTACCCTTTGGCCCCGCCCCCCGAGAATTC
>VUQK01000613.1:5466-18672 GCA_015106715.1 Bujurquina vittata | reverse complement strand
TGCATTTGCGCTAAATATAGAGAAAGGGGCAAGACAATCCCAGGGTGGAGTGTGTGTGTGTGTGTGTGTGTGTGTGTGTGTGTGTGTGTGCGTGTGCGCGTGTGTGTGTGTAAGCTTCTCCGTTAAGAGGGCATGCTGAGAGAATAGGAAGCGTGCTTTCTTTGCCAACCCTCTCCTTGGCAGTCAAACAAGGACACACACACACACACACACACACACAAAGAGCACTGAGCATTTTTAATTGGCCCCTGATTTGCCAGTCAGGGTTCTTGCCACTTTCTTCACCTCACTGTGCTGGCCCCTGCCTCAGAGCCTGGCAGAGGCACAACTGGACTTTGAAAATCTGTGCATGTTTCAGTCTAAGTGTATGTGTGTCATGCTCAAGTATCCTTGCTAATGTTTGCACCTGAGCGTGTGTGTAGGTATAGGAGGGTGTCAATAACATCTGACATTTGTCGAGAGCTCAAAGCTAAGTTTCAAGATCAGAATCTTCAAAGTCTTTGAATCTAAAGTATTGCTTCAATTAATGAAGAGTGCAGTAGCTATTTTTAGGGAGTGAAAGTACATCTGTATCTATACACCAGCTGATATTTGTGTGTGTGTGTGTGTGCGTGTGTGTATATTGTATGTCAGCATTTTATTGAAGAAGAAAAATATGATTATAAATTAGATACAATGTACCATAATAGTGATATACACACACATTCTCTGATGGCTACTTCCAGCACCATGCCATAAAGCTCAAATCATCTCAAACTGGTTTCTTGAACATGAAAATGAGTTCAGTGCACTTCAATGGCCTCCACAGTCACCAGATCTCAATCCTATAGAGCATCATTTGGATGTAGTGGGACATGACAACAGCATCATCTCTGTGCAGCTGACGAATCACCAGCAATCGTGTGATGCCGTCATGTCAACATGGACCAAAATCCCTGAGGAACGTTTCCAGCACCTTGTTGAATTTTTGCTGTGAAGAATTAAGGCAGATCTGAATGCGTGATTCTGTGTAACCACATGAGTGTGCTGCAGAGCATTTCAGAAAAAAGAAGAGAAGAAAAGACACTCAGACATCCTGGACTGCTGTTTTAAAAAATTGTAATGGTCTGTCTGAGATTGCGTGCGTGTGCACGTGCATGTGTGCACATTTGTAATATACTTGATGTGGGCAAGATTTATGTACCTGATATCAGAAGCAGATTACATCCTCGCCCGCTATCTTTGCAAAGCAATGACAATAAAACTCATTCCTTTTACACTCTGCACACACTGAGACAGCCTCAGACACACACATCTACCAGCAACCCAAGGTCAAAACAAAGAGGATGAGATAAGTGTGCGGTGAGTGGTCTATGCGTGTGCACGCGTTTGTGTGAGTGTGATGACATCATTACTATAGCCGAGCACTCTATAGTGGATTGATGGAGAAAGGGTTGTTATGGTCGACTGCTGTGAGCTCAGTGCCCGCCAGCCAGGCAATTGGACCTTGCCACTCTGTGAGTGTGTGTTTGAGCATGTGTATGTGTGTATGTTTGTGTCATGCAGCTCACGGTGTAAAATGCTAAATAGGAAGCATACATTAGCCATGTGTTGCAAAGGCAAGTTTGTAACCTAATTGCCTGTTGTCAAAATCTTTATTTTTTATTGATAAATGAGTAAGCAATAGCAGTAACTGGTCAAATGGAATAATATACGATGCCGGTACATGAAAAAACACTGTGCTGCATTCACAGGAGTGTTTTCAATCTAAATTTACGGAAAATGATAACATAATCAGCAGATATTTGTTTCTATATTTTTATTGAGACCTGCTCCAGAGCAGCTTGATTTACATAATTACAGAATATTATCTTTAGTTTGTTTTGGTAATTATATACTCATAATCTCATCCGATACAGTTTATTCTCTATGAGCACAATCTTTTTTTTCTCTTTGTAGGTAGCACTTGTAAGCAGATAGTCCATTCAGCCTCTCCCCGCCCTATCAGGTTATCAATCTCACACATGCACACGTACACACCAACATGCTTCTCAGATGACCTTCCATTGAGAACCAAACAAAGGAGACACAATACTACCATCACGTCACAAAAAAACCCAAAAAAAACAATCGCAGCTCGACTTTCTCTGATATCGTCTGTGCAACCAAAACTCTTCAGCAGACTTCAAACACAACAAGAAGACTATGATTAAATACAAGCTTGTGGTAGCAAAAGAAATAGTGATATTTTAAAGCACTTTTTATGAAATAAAATCTCATGGAAAGTTCCTTGTATCAAACCTGTAAACATCAATTGTAGATTCCACTTGTGAGCAAGAGAGGAAATTTGCATTATATCAGAGTGTAGGGGGCATGAGTTAAGATAAGCTACACCGTATTTCAACCACGGGTGACAAACTGTATATAAAGGATGGACCTTGCAACTATGACCTCGCCCACTGATTTGTGAACTCCTGCTTTAAAGCCTCACTTCTAACATTGTGACTGCTGAAAGCTTTTTTTTTCTTCCCTTTTATTTGGGGCCAGAAGCGACCATATTTGGATGAGAAGGTGGAGTGCTTAGTTATCAGCTAACACTAGCTAGTTTTGTCACCCATAAGGTTGCAAAAGTGCATCTCACAGATACAGATACGTGGCAGCTCCTTGTCAACCCTAATAATACAGATAAAATTTAGATTTAGATGAGGCATTAAAAAAAAATCATCCCCACCTCAAAAGGGGGACATCAGCTGTAAAGTCCAAAAGCAATTTTGTGTTTTGTTTTGGTTTTTTGTTGGGCAATTTATTCATTTTGCCTACAAGCAAAGGTGCAACAAAACACACATGAATCTTATATATATATATATTTCCATTTAGATTACAAGAGAAATCTTAGCTTGTGTTTTTGACTTAATGAGGCTATAAATTTTAAATGTGAACAAGTGCAGAGAACATGACATGTGTG
This sequence comes from Bujurquina vittata, assembly GCA_015106715.1. Taxonomy (NCBI): domain Eukaryota; kingdom Metazoa; phylum Chordata; class Actinopteri; order Cichliformes; family Cichlidae; genus Bujurquina; species Bujurquina vittata. Next base: position 15,728 of record VUQK01000613.1, on the reverse strand, counting down.
CAAGCTGGTATGCCTCAGGTGCTCGCTGACTCAATCACCTGACTACCACAGTATTACTACTGAGGTCGCGTGTTACAAAATGAAAAATTAAGCAGATTAGGAGAGCAGTGTAGCCTCATCTGACCATCTCATAAAGACAGGTCACAAGTTAATGCAGGATTCATTCGTCCTTTATTGAAAGACTTCCTTGCTTTCAAAAGAAATGCACCAGCCAATAGATGAACTGTGTATTAGGTTATTGGTTGCATGGTGGGTGACATTTTATCAATGAGTGTTTAATAACGCGGATGGCAACCCAACTCGTATCTGCAATAGAAGTAAAACTATCACAAGTAGTTAAAGCCAGGCTCAAACACACTGCACTGCTGCAGAATGAAAACAGAGCATCTTTGAACCTGAAGCAGATAAAATAGAGACAGAAGTGGGGAAAAAAAAAAAAGCTCTGACAGATAGGGGTGGGGTGATAACACAGGGAATGAATAAAAGACAGAGACGAAACACAAACGAAGAAATAAAGAAACCGAGTTGTGGCAGAATATGATAAAAGAAAGAGGACCTCGTCTGAGTGTCTCTCTCTCCCTCCCCTCTCTCTCTTTTATTCTAAGATCTTCAAAGACTAATGCAGCACTCCTGAGAGACTACTACCAATACTGGTGGGACACACACACACACACACACACACACACACACACACACACTGCTGGGAGACAAGCTCTGCACAAGCCTCCTCTGAACCAAAGCAATGATACACGAGAATATCAGACAGACAGATGAAGGGAAAGAAAAGTGGCTGAGTCAGGCAGAGAAGAACCTTTGACATAAAAGCAAAGAAGAAGAAATTAGATACGCCGTCTTCAAGTGAACAACTGGAAGTCTAGGTATTTTTGCAAAATTGGTTAAGAATTTTGTCATATGTAAATTTAGCAAAAAAAAAGTGAAGCAGGTAAGCGCCCCAAACTCAAACCGTGACAGAATTTCACCAAACATAATGCAGTGTCATACAAGGCATGGACTGTGTGTACTCAGCGCAGTAATATGCTTGTCTGCTATGAGGAGTCAGTATAGTCAGTGTCCAATAAATGCAGGTACCAAGTATTTAAAAAAAAAAAACTTCTTTAAAGCTCTTTCTTGCCACCGTTTTCTCATTAAACACCAGCGTTCACACACACACACCACGGCATCTTTCTGCCAAGTGCGTGACGTCTCCCTGGCATTGTCAAATATTTTCTGTCATCTTTCAGTGAAACATGACAAAAATAAAGACAACACAATAAAGCAACATGCCTCCTCCAGACTACAACTAAATGCTGTTTGCCCTGGGAGAAAAATTCTAATCTAGCATGGCTGTGTTCCTCCTCACAGACGATGAGTCTCGCACGGCAGCACCAAACTGTGCGCTGCCGTACACGTATGGCTTTATCACTTATCTGCACGGCTGATAAAGTTGGACTCATTATTTGCTGTGGCTGTTAATGCGGCTGCTTGGTCTGGGGAAATAATATTCTTGCACGCCTTGTTAACTCTGTTTCTCTTCAGTCCCTTCACCCGCCCACAACTTCTCTTTGTCTGGCTCTTTTTCTTTTCACAAACCGCCTCCTTGTCTCTCCTCCTCCTCCGCCCCTCGCTCGATTTTTATTGTTGTCATTCAAAATCTGTCACTTGTCTCTCACGCTGGCTGTAGGCATCTTTTTCCTTATTTGACCTACCCACTTTGGTCTATCCTCTGCCCCCCACCCCCCACCATTCACAAGCCACCCTTGCAAAATTCCACAATAAGGTTGCCCCCAGAGGCAGTTTACTCATATATGGTCTATGAACACTGAATGCACGTGTCAAATGAGCACTCAGAGGATGTTTGACACAGAGCTATTCTGCGCTTAACTGGTTAACTGTCAGGGCGTTACTGTGCACACTACGTTATATACAGTATGTTGACGGCGACAGCGCAGCACATGCTTAAAGTAACTGAACAAATAACCTAGAGGAGCAAAGGATCTGGCATTTTCCTGCAGCGCCGGATGAGCTGTCATACATTTAAAACACTAGATATTAACAAGAATTCTGGAGTGATTTTGATACACGCAGGCATTAGCACCTGCCAGAGTATAAGAGAATAAACAAATAAAAAGAACTATAAAACATATAAAGATACCCATCAATACAAACTAGATGGGAGAACAGGAGAGGTTTTTCGGTCTAGCAACACAGTTAGTGCCAGACTCTATGCACTACCTGCATTTAAAGCTGAATGAAGCTGAAAATAGCTACATTAATGGGCATCATATTCATTTAACTGCTTGTGTTCTTTTCCGCAGTCACACACTGAGGCAAATTTATTAATAACTGCTGTTTTTGAGTACTCTGCTACATTTACATTGGAGCTGCACACACACACACACACACACACACTGCTGTCCATTCTCACTGAAACATTTGCATACGGCCGCTCACACTTCCTGATGGTGCTCGTGGGAGTGTGACTTAACCTCCCTGATCTGAAAGTAAATGTGTGACGCTACTCACCATTACACAACAGCACAGTCACACAGGACCAGTTCACGGGTGTCTGTGTGGACTTGGGATATGTTCAGAGGTACATGTCTCAGTCACAGACAGTATAAAAGATGGATGTAGCTTCCAGGTCCGAAAAGCGAAGCCAACATGGAAGTGCCTCAAACCTGTATTCTTCTTAATGGTTAGCAGGGGGCCTTACCCGTGGCTGCAGAAAGACTTCTGGTCCCATAGACATCTCTGACCTGATGAGTTTACAGGCCCAGACGCTCATTTCAGCTCACACTGAATAAATCAATGTGTAAATTTTGTTCACGCTGTTGGCTGTGATACGATGCTTTTTGCAAAATGTTATAGGTGCACAAATGCAGCGGGTCAAATTAGCATGCTGCTAGCTGACTGCTAGACAATGTAAAGACAATATATCATGTATAACTGATCTTTTGTGGATACAAATGAAATATTACTGTCATTAAGTTGTATAAGGTGCTAAAAATGCATAGAAGCTAAAAACAGTTCATTTTAGCCCGCTGCTAGGTGGCTGCTAAAGACAACAATGACATCATAATAGCTGATATTGGCAAAGACATTCAGAAGACGTACCAGCGTACATCTAAGATTTCATGTATTATAGTGGGAGCCTAAGTGTCAGAAAGGAGGATTATTCAGGGTATGCTCATGTGGTTTCGTTCAGTCAGAGCTGCCCCCCCTCGTGCGTCGCATTCAGTTTCGCAACACTAAGATGGCTACAGCAAAGTCGTTAATCAAATGGGACTTCGCAAACCAGTAGTGACGTCACAGTGGCTGCATCCATCTTTCATGCCGTCTGTTGTCTCCATTTAAAACCTCAGTATTCCACGACTGCCCCGCACAATGGAACATTTTCACAGTTTCATTACGACTCTGTCGAAAATCATTCATTCATTCCCCACTCCCGACTTCCTCTACGTAGAGCGCACTCATCAACAAAATGGGGGAAAATGTTTCAAACACTACTTAGTTCATTTTCTCTGCAATGCTAATTACATCATTGATGCTACATGAATTAAAAAATAACAGCTCAGTGTTGGCTAAATGGATTAAACAAATATGATTTACATATGGCACTGAGTGTATTGTATTTACTCCATTTTTTTGGTATTTTGCCTCTTTGAAGCAATATAAAAAATCCACTGTAAAATCTCTGAGCGCGCTGGCATTATTCTACAGTCAAAAAACACATACATCTCAGGTTAACTGGCGACTCTAAAAATGGCTAAAAAAGTGTGAATGTGAGCGTGAACTGTCGCCCAATGTTAACACTGCACTGTCAGCGGGGACCATCTCACAGTTTATAGAAGAACTCAAACCAAATGGTTTCCACGTATGCCTGAGTCAAACAAGTACTGAGTAAATTTAAAGAGAGTGCAAGAGTGACTCGAGAGGATAGCAGCAAGCGTTTACACAGTGGCCAATAATGAAACCCACATCCTTTAAGATGCACTGTTTGCAACATTTAATTAGAGCACGTTTTATTATATGTACCAAAGCCCTAAAGGTATAACACACATGAAAGGCTCTATGGTCTCACTGTAAAATGCACAAATATGTCCAAGTGTATCTCTTTTATATAAATGTGTGATACTATAAATGGTGTCTGTGCGTGTGTCCGTGTGCACGGTATTTTATGAAAATCTACATATTAGAGTGAACCAAGAGTCACTGTACTGTATGAGACTGAGACGCTCTTGTTTATCAAAGGAAGCTGCATAGCTGTGCATCAAGATCTGATGAGCACCTTGATAGATGTCAGAGCTAATGTAATGGACTGGTGTATGTGTGTGTGTGTGTGTGTGTGTTTTGGGGGGGGGGGGGGTGGGAGAGGATGATATCATTACCATGACTGGGCGCTGGCTGATGGCAGGCCATCATGGCTTCCTGCCACCCGCTCTTACTTTATAGAGAGTGTGAACACCGCTGTGCATGTGTGGGTGCATTCCGTCCTCTTTGCTGGGATAGTGGGGATATTTTTTTGAGTTCATAAACCTAATGTACACCCACACACACACACTCTTTCTCTATGTGAAAGCCCCACCTTTTTTTCCTCTGTCAGTCACTTTCTTCTTTCTTCTACGTATCCGTTTTTTATGCAAAACACAGGCAACCTCTAAACTGGTTCACCTATTTTGCTCCATCTGCTCTCAATATCAGACTACATACAAAATAATCAAATGCAGAGTTGTTTAAATGCAATTATGCCTCATTTACCTAGTGAATCTATGATTCTTGTCAGAACGAGACAGAGCATAGCGATCTCATTTCTTACCTCCTTTACTCTCTCTCTTTATCTCCTCCCACTGACTTCTTGTCTAAATGCTCCCTTTCCTATCTCGCTCCAAGTATAAATATCTCCCTTCCTTCCCTCTTCCCCACGGTTGTCCCTGATTCCACTTTCTTTTATCCAAGTTCTTTCCGTTTTGTCCCTCCACCCCACTCTCTCGTTCCTCCACCCCACTCTCTCGTTCCTCCACCTTTCTGCATCTGCACAGCGCACCTTCCACCGAGCGCGACTTTCCTCACTGTCTTTGAGTTTGCCTTTGAGTTGTTAGGTGAGGTAATCCCAGTTATAGCCATAAACTCTCCCAACACGCTCATACGCACACCCTTTGAGCACAAAACAGCGCAAATCATAAAGCTGACAATGCTGTCATTCAGACTTATAGTGCTGGGCAGAAAAACACCCAGAGACAGAGCAAAGAGTGAATGTGAGAGAGTTACCACTCTTTGTGTGTGTGTTTGTGTGTGTGGGCTGAAGGCTAGAGCACAGAGGGGAGCCACTACAACAATTTACCACAGGAAACTCAATGAAGGGAAAACTCATGTGTTTGACTGGAGGGACTTCTCTATATGCTCCATTCACTTTTAGTACAACAGCTTCAGTATTTATACAGACATACATGTGTACATGTTCATGTGTCTGTGTGCGCATGTTTGCGTGTGCATGTGTGTGTGTGTGTGTGTGTGTGTGTATTTAGGGGATTCCACTGTTTGCTCTGCTCAGTGTCTCGTTACATCATCACATGGCGCTTTGGGCTCACTCACATTAAAAAAAAAAAAAAAGAAACACATAAGCTGGTATACACACAGGCACAAATACAGACAGGGATAAAATTCATTTTAACTGCAGCCGTGTAGCAAGTGTTTATGTGTGTCAGCGTGAATAAACTGTAATGAAGTCATATGATTGCAAGGGCACACTGGTTGACTCTCAAAGAGCCTTTATAATACCTTTTCAATATGACCCTCTTAATGCACTTAGAGAGAGAGAGAGAGAGGCAGCAGCCAGGAGAAGTGGAGAGACAAAGAAAAACAGGGAAAGTGAATCAGATTAGGAGAAAAGGAGGGATATTAAAAGAGAAGCAAGGCACAAGGGGAAAAAAGAGACAAACAAAGAGTTTGAGAAACCCTGAAACATGTTGAAGTAAAACTAATCTTGCCACAATGTAAATGTATTCTGCTTTGTTCAAAATAAAGTGATGGGATTCAAAAGTATACTTCTGTTAATGCATACTAAAATGCAGGGAAAGTAAGGCAGCTATGACCAAGGACCCCTTTCAGAATGCAAGTTCATGAACTAAACTTAGCTTACACACTTGTAGTGTAGTTGCAGTTTGGTTCACATGATTTTCATGTAAATCTGAGTCTGCAATGCAACATGTGAGTGCAGTTGTCGGGGAGAAAAAGCTAGTAAAAGTTTTAAGAAGTATAAGATGTTATTTAACCTCTTGAGAACTGAGCTCCTGTTTGTGATTTTAATTTCTCCTAGATATTTGTGATTAGATGGGTCTGATATGTATATAAACGGAGCGTCCTCTTCAAACAGGAAGTTGCATTTTGTTACATGGTTGTTACATACTTTTGTAAAAAAACCCCAAAAAAACAAAAACCCTCAGATCAGGACAATGGGTTTATTTTACCCCATACCACAACAAAATCAATATGGCTTAAAGTGTAAAACCCTACTGAGCAGAATGAAGTATATGGTGCAGTAAAGCCAACATGTAATGTCCCCATGTGAGGATGCAAAACGGAAAAACAAAATGAGCAAAACCACTTCCTGCTCCTCTCCTCTCACAACTCTATAATTTAAGTATCTCAAAAGATGACATCATTCGAATACGCGCTAGTCAGTCACGATAAGAAAAATCATCAACCTGCATCGAGGCTGTGAAACGCGCAGAGCCAAATCTACTGCGCTCCACGAAAGAATGGAATGTGCTTGACAAAGGTCAAGACACACACACACACACCTGTTCACGGTCTACGTAAGGAAGCTGGTTGAAAAGGTTACATTTTTCAACATCCATTACTCAATAGATATGGATAGGCTAGAGTAAAATCGGAGGGAGGGAGGGAGGGAAGGAGGGAGGGAGGGAGGGAGGGAAGGAAGGAAGGAAGGAAGGAAGGAAGGAAGGAAGGAAGGAAGGAAGGGAGGGAGGGAGGGAGGGAGGGAGGAAGGAAGGGAGGGAGGGAGGGAGGGAGGGAGGAGGAAGGAAGGAAGGAAGGAAGGGAGGGAGGAAGGAAAGAAAGAAAGAAAGAAAGAAAGAAAGACGGCCAAACATTGACTTGTGGCGTCTTCACACAGACGGAAGGTAAACAAAGTGATGCTGAGATAAAACAGAGAAGCCAGTTGTGCAAAGACTGACACACAGAAAAAAAGGACAACACAACTGAAAGAGAGTAACAAAATCCTCTATATAATAACTTACTCCATGTCTCTTGCATACCGTCTATGATTTTGTGCCAAGCAACAGCCTGAAAATAGATCACCTTTAACATGGCTACATACTTAATGTTCTCTATCAGTGATCCTACTGTATGTTAAGAATCTGAAATTAGTGAGTAAATTAGAGTAACTGTGAGTTAGAGTTGTTTCATCTCATTTGCTGTCAGTTGTGAGCTAAAGTGCAACAGAAGTCTAATTATCGGTAGAAACTGAGCCTCCACTCATATAAAGTTATTTAAATAACTTAACTGACTTAATACATGCAAGCACATTCCACCTTTTACTGGCTAAAACATGTCTGACTGACTGCCTGCACAGCTGGCTGAATGGCTGACAGCCTGGTTAACTGAACAGCTGTGTGACTCAGTGCACAGCTGTACAACTGGCTAACAGACACATTTATTAACCATCTCACTGGCTGGCTATTGGGCCAGCTGTCTTGTGGACTGATCAAGGTACATAAGTAGCTTACTGGGAGTTTGCGGCTGAAAAGCAGGCAAAGAAGCGCACTCAAGTGTCTAATATGTCATCTACTATAAGCACAACAACAACAACATCTACCATGTTTCTATGTAAGCAAGTGTATGTCTAAATCGGTGTGGTTACTGCCTGTATATGTACGGGATGGACGTGATTGTGTGTCTGTGTGTGTTATTTCAGGGAGGGGGCCTGTTGCTCTGTGCTGTTATACAATGCATATTGTATAACAACTGGCAGTGTGTGGGCGGCTCCCGCCATCTGGAGAGATGCAACCCCATATTGTGCCTGACGCTACACACTGTATGTGTGTGTTTGTGTGTGTGTGTGTGTGTGTGCGTGCGTGTGTGCGTGCGTGTGTGTGTGTGTCTGTGTGCGCCTGTGCACACCCTTTTCTGTGTGTCTGTGTCCGCCCTGGAGCTACAAATAGATACGGCATCATCTACAGTAGTTTGTTTCCTGGGCGCATGTACGTGATGGATTAAAGGAAGGTAACTGAGTGCAGTCCTGTGTACAGTGCTTATAGAGCATCTTTTGCAAAAGTGAGACTGATTAAGATTCATACTTTGTTCATTCTCATTAATCCCACAAATGTGTTAGTGAAGAAACAGATGCATAAATAATTGTATACAGACTGTGTGTTGATGTCCTCTAGGGGTTCGACAGCCAACAAGAGGCAGTGAGGACTTCATTATCGGGCATAGCAGGAGACAAAGTCTCACTGTTTTACTCCTAGTCCTGGGTTTCCACAGAGATGGAGTCAACCAAACAAACAACGTCTTGGAATGCTATGTCCACAAATAAACAAGGACGCACTCAGAGGAAGACATACAGCGCACTCGCATACAAACACAAACGCACACAGGGTGAATATTGTGCTGAGAGAATCCACTCCATCAACTGCAAGTCAGTGCTCAACTGTTGCTATGGAGAGGGAAAGCATGGCTTTCTAGTCTATTTTAAGGTGACTGGTGTTACTTTTTTTTTTTTCTCTGCATATATCAGAGTCAAACATGTGATAGCGAAGCATTAGCCCTATAGGGTATGGCAGTTGTGTGACGCTGATAAAAATTAGCAGTCTTCAATATTTGCTCTCCGTGCTCCTCTTGATCTGTAACTAATCAGTTCTACAATAAAATGTGCAATCCTGGACAATCCTATATTCATATATGCAGCTGAACTGAAGCGCCTCTATTCATATTCAGAAGAACTCCCAAGTCATCGCGCTGCAGTGTTACTTCTTTAATTTGTCACAGCGCTCAACTTTTACTTTGTTTTGTGTACATGAAGCAATCATGTTGACATCTTGTGTATGTGTAAAGTGTGCACATGACTGTGGGTGTTCCTCTATTTTATCTCAAGGTGAATGTGTAAGATCCACACAGCAAGCGAGGTGTTACATTGCCTCTGTTTTTAGCACACGGCTTGACACCTCTAAAGGAAATCAGTGGAGCTCACATCTTGCCTGCTGCAGCAGTGAATCCCAATCTTTCTACTGCAACCTAATTCGCTGCAGATAATTATTTACTGAAGATAAAACTTGATGTGATGCCTTTCTCTTGCTCTCTATTTGCTGAAGCACCACCATGCTTTGTTTTATGCACAGATTCAAAAAAAACAATCATGACATGTATTGGGGAGTTTGGGGAATAAAAATCATGTTTGGTACATTTTACACACATTTTAATCATAAAATTTACAGAAACCTCACGTGTTAATATTATTTGACCAGAATACACTGTTCAAGTACTTCCAAAGAATTCCCAATATTAGTATGGGTATTGCTGCTCGATCACCAGAAATACGAACAGAATTACATCCAATTCATTGATGTCTTCAAGTCCAGTTTAAAACTAGACACAAGGAAAGGGAAATTTAAGGAGTAGCTACAGCCTCCAAACAACTGACCCCGCATGCACTTTTTATCTAAATAATTCTGTGTAACATCAATAAACTGCTGCTGCTGCTTTCAGGGAGTCGACAGTGAGAAATCAGAAGTCACACTGATTGTTTAACCTTAAACAAAACAAAAAACCCAGAAGGCAGCAGTATACACTTTGCTAATTGCATTACGAAGAACGATTTTTTTTACCCTCACTTACTTTATCTGCGATTTGTGACTCATTTCACTATTTCCTGTTTGTTTGCCCAAGGATTACCAACTGCACCGGGCTAATGGCTTCTCAATGCGTGTAATGACCACAGAAGACTAGAATCTGGGTAACACCCTGGTTCTAGTAGAGTACACAGGAAGACCACCGCTGTTATTACGTCATAATTCATCCTCACTACTTCCCTTCGCTCCCTAACCCCAAACAGGAAATATCTCCTACATAAATCCCTGGGGACCGTGTAATGAGGCTTGTACAGTACAAGCGTGTGTGTGTGTGTGTGTGTGTGTGTGTATGTGTGTGTGCGCTCATGCAAGTGGGTGTCTGTGCAAGGCTTACAGGCCTTTCAATCTGTCTCTTATTTAGGACTTCTGTGCAGAATTACACACATATACACA
>VUQK01000611.1:0-12624 GCA_015106715.1 Bujurquina vittata | reverse complement strand
GCCACATCACCATACTGAAGTGCTGTACAAATTTGCATATGGAGTTAAAATATTCAATGCATTTTTTTTATTACTATTAGAATTATTTGTGATGTGTGGAGCAGCTCTCTCTTCCTGTCTTTATCTCTAAGGGTATGCTCTTATGTCAGGCAGACGGGCTGGGCCAGCAGTAGCCAGCGAGCAGCAGAGAGAGCACCTTTGGGTGGTTGGATGTGTCTTGTTGAGCATGGTAATTCAGTCTGGGGAGAATGCCAGAGGAAGAAAGGAATAAAAAAACTGCCACTGCTTGAAAGATGCAATGCTTCTGTAACTATGCAGTCTTTTTCTATCTAAGCTTTTAGCCATGTGGCTCATGTTACTCCATATCTTATATAAGGATAGATTTGGAAAATAAATAAATAAATAAAAGAAAACAGTCGGTCCAGACAAAATGGTTTCAAACAGCCCGTAGTTTGGAGCCAGATACGCAGCTTGTACGGCTCTCTTCCACTGAAGTTGCATCTAACTCAATTTTCTGACTGCTGTGACATTTTTGTGATCATGAAAAAGTGCAGCGGCAGAATTTATTGTCACCGGGCCTCTGCTTTTTTTGATGAATGCGCGCTGAGCTCATCCTTATCTGGCAGCGAGCATTAAAACATGAATGATCTCATTTGTTTTTCCGCCCTCTCTGAATCTGACAGACCAACAATGGCTTCTGCACTGTGACCAGACCCAGAGCAGTTCAAATGGAGGACTTTGCGTTATGATTGTCGGATAGAGCAGGATGTATCATAAATGGAGGGATCATCTACTCATAAAAATAGCATAACTGTCATATGTACATAAATGGGAATTACATAGATGAACAGATATTACTCATTTTCTTATACTGCATGGCCATGGTCTTCATGGCAGACCGCATTTAGCCTTGGCTGTGTAATATCTATGTGCTTTCCATAAAAGCATATGTCGGAAGCATAGAATGACCTTATGTAATGGTCATATGAGCGATCAACACTTTAATGTGGCAGGATATGCAGCCTGTGTGGTTGTTAGCAGCCCTCTATACAGGTCTCTGTAATGAGGAGAAGGTTTAGTGGTCTCTGAGCACCGTGAACTAAAAGCCTCACGCTTTACTTGATTGGAAGGTAACCCGGTGTGACATCAACTACGATTTAAAGCACTGTTCATTTTCCATGCCATTGTTCATGCAACTATCTGAAAATATTTAAAACTCTGCAATATCAGTGTAGGGAATCCAGTATCACACAGGAAGCTGTCAATGGCATCAAAAAGAGGTTTACAGGTGCAAGCCTTTTGACTTAAAAAGCCCTCTGGCCTCCCACCTCTCATAATCTCACCCAGTTATGACTAGAAAAGAAGAGTTTGACATGCATTAGCAGAGCTGAAGAGAGAGCAGAGTTTTTAGACATGTTCGTGGAATGTGTGGGTATTGTGACAAAGGGAAGAAAGTGTCAGTTGTGCTCATTTTACGCAGGGTTCACAGGAAGGTAGAAATGACACGCCGGTGTTGATCAGCCTCCTACGTGGAGCCAGCTGCTCGGTCCACTTATTCCACCGTGGAGGCTTTTTTTCTGTTCCTCTTTCAGACTTAAAGTAGTGCAACTAAAGTAGCTTGGAAGGAAGGCTTGAAAGATTGGATAAGTTTCCCGAGTTTGGCAAACATTTGTCCCAAACTAGGTCACAAATCTCAAGAGAAATTATTTATGCTGTTGTTCTTTATAAGTACTCAATTGTAGTTCTAAGGCAAAAAATTGATTTCAAGCCTTTGTTGCGGAAAATCTGATCAAAATCGATACCCTGTACCCTCACATATGTGCATAATGCTACAGTCACAGTAGGGAAAACAGTGGTTGAAGACGGCGGCATGACCAAAATTATTGCGACTGTGTGCAAGGAACCTGTAATCTTATTGCCTTTGAAATTGTTCCTTCAAATATGGGTACCAGCTCTGCAGCTGCTCTTAGTCAGTTGCCGTCTTCAAAACGACTGGTGCATAAGGATGGCAATAAGATGGAGTCAGTGAGACAACGACTGATTGGAGACAAGTTGCTTTCCACCAGGTGACCAGTGCAGTCGCGTGCAGGTGGGCAGGCAGGCGCAATAACTCGAGAAAAGTTCAAGTTAGACTTACCAAACTTCATGGGTAGATAGCTTATGATCAAAGCAAGGTTGAGATTGTATATTGGGTCTCTAAGGTCTAGTTAAAGGTCAAGCTCATCTGGTTAAATCAATGTTTTTTTGTTAAATTCTTTTATGTCCACTTCAGATCTAAGAAATGGTGTGAAATGAAACCTTGGATGATTATTCTCCATATCAAGCCATTATGCAGAGAAGACCTCCTTGAGGTCAAGGTCAAAAGTCAAGACAAATAACTATTAATATAGGAAACGCTGTTTAGCCTACAGCCACGAGAGTAGTATCAACCTTTGTGGGCTCATAAACAGATATATTTCCTGAAATGTTGAACTATTATTTAATGAGCTAGAACAGCAAAACAAAGACAATTTACTGTATATTTTGAAATAGCCATCGGATGCTCAGTTAGCTAAATAGACTAACTCAGGACCAGAAATAAAAAGAAAGACAAGCAGCTGTGTCCAGCTGTTATAGGTGGTACCAAGAGAGAGAGGCCCGATGCTTTCCCCTGGTGCTTTGCGATGCATGCACTTTAGAAAAATTGCGTGGTTATGAATTCTTTTCTCCTCCCAAACATGCACACATTCACTCAAACACATACATACACATACATAATCGTCCAGATATCTTCTATTTTCAAGTTCCACTGGAGCGTCTCTAAATGATTTCTGACAAATCTAGCCAGTGGTACAGAGACATCTTAAAATAAACTGCCCTTTTCCCTCCATCTCCTCCTGACTGCTGCTGAATTCAAATCACATCTCCCTCCCCCTTTCCTGAGCTTTGTTGCCTAAGGTTGGGCCTGTGACTCATAATAAAGGACGGAGAGGGTTAGATAATGTGGTGGCACATTGAAGAGAATGCACATAGCACACATGGAAAGAAATACTATATAAGTGCAAAGAAATGAGGTCAAGTTCAATCACTGAATTCACGCAAGGTGAGCCTGCTGTGAGCAGAATCATGTTAAAGAGGCTGTTGACACAGGAAATAAGAGTAGATGTATACAAAGACTGCCAGAGTGGAGGTAGGTTTATTCAGTAAGTCCGAAATTAATTAGCTATTGCATTTTAATATGTGATTTCTGTGTCACTTATCATAAAGGTTAATTATCCAGGTGTAAAGTGAATAAATTATAGCTATAATTTATTAATTTTGCAATAAATTATTAATTATTTTGCTCTTAATTGCAAGCTGTCTAAAAGGGAAATGCCTGTTTGAATGAAACAAGTCAAAATAATAAAATAAAGTGGAAGGGAAAGTATAGGGAAATATTCCATCCTATATATAAAGGGAATATTCTTCTCACTATAGATAATGCAAGATAACCTCATTTTCTGTTTCCTTCAGTAATGCTAGGCTGTGTCTTTCTACATCCCCTTTATTATTTGATTGCAGTATATTAACCACTTTACCAAGTGCATGCTTTGCTGCAGTACACTGTAAATAAGCTTGGAATACCTTTTAATAAGCCATGTTACAGGAGAGGTAAGCCAGCGTTTCCCAGGTGTCAAAGCAAATCTTTAGATCGGACAGCTCTATTGCTGTAAAATAGAAGCTATTTGCAAGCAGTGCCACGACTGTGTCGGCGTGAGGAACATTTGACATTCATCAAACACGAGCTGGTTATGAATGAATCTCCTGCTCTGCTCAATGTGTACTCTGTGAGCTGCACATTATACTTCTGTGCATTATTTTCTACATGTTAATAACAAATCTGCTCCGTTGAGGTTCCTTTTTTTATATTTCCACTTTCACAAATCTTTGCTTTGACCTTACGCCTCTGCTTTGCCTCACGTGTGATCCACTTCCCAGCGACTGCAAACTCTTAAATCTACCATAATCAAACATAATTCACAGGCCTGGCCTGTTAGCTGTGAGCTGTCTGCAGTCTGATTGCAGCTGCTGACATGTTTATAGTCTTACCGTGTTGATTAAGTGTCGGAACGGTTGTTCTCCTCCAGCCGCAGCTAAATTAAAATGGGGACGAGAGATGGAGCCTGTCATCGCCAGCTTTAGCACCTCGCACACAAGAGGAGCCGTGCCACCGAATCAGCAGAAACTCACCTGTTATGTTTACAGTCAATTAGTACCATTACTTCCAAAATTGCTTCCAAATTTTGCAAAATTCCAAAATCAGGAAAATGTCCAGGATTTCCCCAGTAAATTACCAAACTGCCTTTTCCCAACAGTAATTGTCCAGTCATATCTTAGCTACAATTATTATTTGAGGTCTGGCAGGTCTGTCAGGCTTTGGATTTTAAAGAATGCCAAAGGGGGGAATGTAGTAAGACAGATAGGGCAATGCAGCCTTTTAAACTGTGTTTCTGAGGTCTATCATAGAGCTTTAATACCCCCTCCCACCAAAAAAAAAAAAAGTCTTACACAAAGATTTAAACTAAGCAGCCTTTTTTTTTTTATTTACAGTGATGCAGAACATTTTAGGTAACGATGGCACGCTCACACTGACTCAATCACAAATATTTTCTCAAAGTTCCAGCAGCATATACAGATTTCTACTATGCTTGGCTTATGAAATAGTGCCATACATATTTGATACCCTGCCATGCAGATTATCCATTTCAGATGTGGTCCCTGACAGCGGTACTGACATTACTCATTACCGCCGGATCCTATTTAAAGTACACGAAAAGCAACAATTGGGAAGTACTACCAGCAAAGTGAGGAATTAAATTATCTCTGTGAAATTGCAGCTTTAGAAATCATTTTGCGTGACAGCCGGCAGCGGCATACACTGTTGTTTTCAAATAGAGACTCACCTGCTAATTTTGACATCTGGCAGGTTAGCAGTAAGTCTCTATAGTCATAAATGCTCAGTTATAGGAGTTGTAATACTGCTTCCCTTTGCTTTAAATGCCCACCAAATCCAAGCTGTAATGAGCTTCATTCATTTTCCCGTACAGTAAGTAACTGTGTTCATCCAGAGAGGAAAGCTCCCCTAAAATTTATGATGCTAAGAAAATGTAAAGGTCAGACCAGTCTGTCTGCTCATTTTACTAATCAGCACTCCCAAACATCGGCTAGTCTTGAGGAACAGAATGACTCATGGCATTGAGTCTCCTCTCTTTCTGTGTCCTCTTGTTTTGCGCTCGCCCTCACAGAAAATGCGTTACATGTAAGCATCTATCTTCAGGATTCCATTTGTGTGTTTCCTGTTTGTTAAATTAGTTTTTTTTTTCTTGTTCACTGAGAAACTAGTATTCATCAGCACGTGATGAAATGATTCAACAAAAATAGCAGCTTCCACTATAGACGGGTTTCCTTTTTGGGATTATGAATGATTTCCATTCATTATTTTTGCTATTCATACATTTTAAGACACCCAAAAAAATCAAATTAGTTCATTATTTTGCTGAATTTTTTGACCCCTGTCTGTGTCTGTGTTACTATAAAAGACATTTTGAATATCTGAACATTAAACCCATGCATTTCCGAGTCTGTTTCTGTAATTGCCTCCATTCTTCTGTGAAAACAAAATGTTGGTTTAGGGATTTGCTCCCACTTCGACTCTCATTAGTGAGGTCCAACACTGATGTTTGGTAATAGTACCTGGCTCGCATTGAATGTTCCACTTTGTCCCAGAAGCTAAGATGTGCTCGGCTGCTTCCACATATCCTTGTTGCTGCCAACACTTCAAATTGGTTCACTAATTCAGATAGGTGTGGCCCTGTGCCCATCGATGGCTGTTTCTGCCAGCTCAGAAACATCAGCCATTCAGAGAATTGTTGACAGAATTGAGAACAGGGGCACAATTCTACAGTATGCAAAATGTGGGAAAAGGTGACCTGACTCTAGTAACCACAAAGAGCTTTCCCAAATTGAGAAGTGGATAGATATGCCACTTTCCCTAGCTAGAAGACTCCGTTCTTTGCCATAGCCAGACAATTCCCTGTAAATGGAAATAAGAAGCAACGTCAGTATTATGACAAGAATAAGTGTCCAAGAGCTGAAATACAAAAATATAGCGTGTTCACATGATTCTGACCATATAGAGTGAATGCATCCATTAAGCGCATGTCAATTAAGGTGGAATAAGAGTATGAACTGCGGCTGTCTCCAGTTGCAGTTATATAACTAAAAAGTGACTCTATCCTATCCCTCCACTCCACTCCACACCACACATGGGTATACACATACACACACAGAGGCAACGTGTCACTGGTGGTGGCTTTAACAAGCCGTGATAAATGATGTGTTCTCTGACCCCACAGAGAGGTGCGAGAACCAGAAGCTAAAAGCAGGGCAGTGAAAACCAAGAACCCTTTAATGACCGCTGCTGTTAAAGGAGCATTGTTACCTCGAAGTTGGTATATTACATAACAGCTTTGAAAGGCTATGACAGCCGTCCTCAGAGTGATACCATCAAGAGGACACAGAGGTTAGCTTTTGTTTTTTAAACTCACTGATCAATTAATTTGCGCTAAGTATCATTTCTGCTGTATGGGCAGCGCAAGCTAAAATAATCTAATCAGTGTTACAAGGCTTTCTGTTTGCATTGCACTGTGGGATCCACCAGGATGTCTTCCCAGTGCTTCCAAACAGTATCAAATATGTGATGATGGAGGTGTGAGCTCAAAACAACAATAACAATAAAGGGAACAAATTTTACAGTGAAGTCAGTGTGCTGATAGGGTTCTTCATTATTATTATAATTTTTTAGAAATCATGCTTAATCATTGTCGAGTTCTCCCCAGCAGCTTTGTGGGGTCACAGAACTCCATGAATAATTACTTTTTTTTCTCTCCAGGCAGCTACCACGTAAGACTTTGTACCGGGGCAATTGCTGCAGATCTGGTTCTGTGAATCGGTCTGCTAGTTCCTGTGGTAGAAAATGGCCTTTCTACAGATCGCAGCATGAAAGCAGCCTGAAGCTGCCCAACTGGAAGTCGTCTTCTGTTGCCATATGTGCGTCTGGAGGGTGGCATTTGTCAACTTCAGCCACAGCTGGCCTATCCTAATGTGACAGGAGGAAATAATTGGCTTTAGAGAGCCCACCTGTGAGGAAGAGCACCTCTTTATGGCAAATGAGCCTTCTCTGCTCCTCCTCCCTTGATTTGCTTTGCCTGGCTTTGTGTGGGAAGGGATGTTTTGTTTTGTTTTTTTCTTTAATATTTCGCTGTTTTGTAATAAACGATTCCTAATTGCCATGCAGGAAATGGAAGTAGGGGTGTCTACTACATGCAATGCCAAAAATAGTCACAAGCTGTGTAATATGTTTGTTTCTGATTGGCACCATCGGGCGTTCCTGTGTTAATGAGACATCCACATTTGCATGTTCTTACTTTGTGAGTGAGTGAAGGGAATAAGACTGCTCAAGCATCTGTTGTAGAAAACTTCTGCAGCTGTTTCAAAACAAATTTCTTTTCCTCGAAAAAGTGCAGATTTTGATTTACATGCAGGATGCATCAGCTCATTATAACCACGTTTAAAATTTGGTTTTAGTCTATATTTTGACGTTTTTCAATAAGCAGTTTATTTTGACCCACCTCAGACATGTTCAGACAGGATAAACCCTGCTTGATATCTTTCTCAGGACATGGAAAATAAATGAAGTGTTTGCTTTTGAGCACTTCCTATGCTGTTCCATTAGATCACATTATAGCTCTGGCTGTCAGAACAGATAGCGTTGTTGTCCTTGGAGACAGCTTATGACTGTAGGTCCTGGTCGCAGTGTATGATAGTAAAGTGGTCCTTGCCATCTGTCTCAGGGTCAGTGTTGTGCACAGGCAATGGAAACATGCAAGACCCAAGCAGTCATCACCCATATGCGTCAACCTGTCACACAGAGAAACTATCAAAGCTAATACTTTCAAGGATTTGGCTTGCATAAACTATCAAAGGATCAAGACAACAGCCAAAGTTTTGCTGGTAGGAGGTGGAAACTGTCTTTCAGATGACCCTTTTCAGATTTTTAACCTCTTAACATCCACCAGGTCACCAGCAAACCACTCATGGGTGGGATTATTGTTGCATTTTAGGTTCGTGCTAAACATAGAGCATTTACTTTGTTATAAGAGTTACATTTAAAGCCAAATAGATTGAAAATTCAATATAAAGGGTTAGATGTGAACCTAACAAGACCCTTAGCCTTAAACTGGTCACTGGTGACTCAGTGAATGTTAACTATGAACCTTCTATGTTCTACTATCTTTAAGTTAGCTCATTTAAATCCAAAAAAAATTTAGCCAAATGTTATTACACAATTGGTATTTCCTGAAGTTGTTCAGCTGTTCTTATATACATGCTACTTGAGGGTGAATCATTCATCACTGTATGTGAAACAGGTTCACCATGATTCAGCGCTTAGATATCCAGCATGCTCCTGGTGTCTCTCTCCTGGCACCAGCACTGCTGTCTGCTTAGTAGTAGAGAGAATTGCACTTATTCAGCTCAGACATTGCCACCAAGTACGCAGTACTGTGGTATGGCAAATGGATTGTGCTACATTTTATATTTCACAGATAATTAACAACTTAAACTGATAGGAGACACAAAGGAAAATATAGACATGCAAGCCTGTACATTGTGATTACTTCCAGAGTCTTGTGTATAATTACAATCACCAGCAGGCAGTCTTTTCAAGAGTTGAGTCATGTTGGAAAATAATTTGACAAGCCAGAGATTTCTTACCATCTGCAAAATAGTAGCCTCCTTCATCTGGCCTTCTTATCTTTGATGTGTGTGACTTCTAAAACTAACATATAGTGCAGTGATGTCATCCCAGTTGCATAATATCCACTCCCAGGCTGAAAGCCCAAGGACACCGGACAACAGTTATCATGAAAGGTCATTTAGTGTAGAAGAATACAGTGCATCCACTCTGTTGCATGCATAATTCATTATAAGACTGCTCAACATTTTGATTTATTCTGCCTTACAGAGACCGGGTTGCAGAGGATGAATATGTTAGTTTAAATGACACAACACCCCCTGAGACACACTAACTGCCAGAACCCTCGAAGCACAGGTCGAGGAGGAGGAGTAGCAGCAATCCTCTGCTCCAGCTTATTAATCAGTCCAAGACCCAGATAGGGTTGTAATTCATTTGAAAGCCTGACTCTTAACATTGTCCACCCTAATGGTAAAACTCTTCTGAAATTGCTGCAACTCAGTTTAAGGGTATAATTCCTCCAGTGTTATCTTCAATACCATGTGCCAACAAAGTGCAGAGAAGCTACCAAAACTGTAGTCCCACAGAGGTCGATTATCTCGTTAATATTGTTACAACCTCACTGCGTACGACTCTGGATAATGTGGCCTCTCAAAAAAGAAATCCTCAAATCAGAGGTGCTAGACACATGGTATAACGCACAAACATGCAGCTTAAAGCAGATAATCCATAACTGGAGAGGAACTGGTATCTGTCTAATTTAGAAGATCTTCATTTAGCTTGGAAAAACAGTTTGTTGCTCTATAAAAAAGCCCCCTGTAAAGCTAGGACAGCTTAATATTCACCACTGACTGAAGAAAATAAGAACAACCCCAGGTTTCTTTTCAGCACTGTAGCCAGGCTGACAAAGAGTCAGAGCTCTGTAGAGAAGATTATTCCTTTCCCTTTAACTAGTAATGACTTTGTGGATTTCTTCACAAATAAAATTTTAACCATTAGAGAAAAATATTTCATATCCATCTCACAGACATGTCATTATGTACAGCAACCTTCAATACTACTGATGTCTGTTTAGATTCTTTCTCTTGGATTGGATCTTTCTGAGTTAACTTCAATAGTATCTTCCTTCAAACCATTAAAATGTCTGTTAGACCCCATTCCAACAAGACTGCTGGAAGAAATCCTACCATTAATTAATGATTTGATCTTAAATATGATCACTCTGTCTCTATTAACGGGCTATGTACAGTACCAGAGGCTTTTAAGGTCGCAGTAATTAAACCGTTACTTAAAAAGCCACCACTTGACCCAGCTGTCTTTGCTAATTATAGGCCAATCTCCAACTTGCTAGGACCAGTTTTATTTACAGTATTATTAGAAGGTATTGCATACATTTTCATTTCTATGCAGATGATACCAAAGTTTATCTATCCATGAAGCCATATGACAAATTAGTTCAACTGCAGGAATGTCTTTTTAAAAAAGGGCCTGGATGGCCTCTAATTTCCTGAGGTTATAGTACTCAGTCCCAGGGTGGGCAGCTCCAGGCCTCGATGGCCGGTGTCCTGCAGGTTTTAGATGTGTCCTCTAGTAACACTGTGAGAAATCTTGGAGTCATTTCTGACACGGATATGTCCTTCAATGCACATATTAAACAAATATGTAGGACTGCTTTTTTTTTGCATTTGCTCAATATTTCTAAAATTAGAAACATCCTGTCTCAGAGTGATGCTAAAAAAACTAATTCATGCACATATTACTTCTGTGCTGGACTATTGTAATTCATTACTATCAGGCTGTTATTATTCATCTCTGGCTCTGTTCCAGAGCTTGTCTTTTCCTGTCTCAATTTGTTCACCCCCAACCGGTCATGGCAAATAACTGTCCCTCCCTGAGCCTGGTTTTACCAGAGGTTTCTTCCTATTAAAAGGAAGGTTTTCCTTCCCACTGTCATCATGTACTTGCTCATAGAGGGTGCTTGATTGTTGCAACTTCTCTGTATTATTGTCGGGTCTTTACCTTACAATGTGAAGCACCTTGAGTCAACTGTTTGTTGTGATTTGATGCTATATAAATAAAGCGGAACTGAACTGAATTGAATAATTTACAGGAATGAGCTCGGGGGTAGAATATAAGTAAAATGCATTAAAGGCTATCTTTTTTTTTTATTAATTAGCTTGTTCTCAAGTCATCTGAATCAAATGGGTAAAGAATAAAGTTGGAGCCATACTAGCATAGCCTTTCTTAGTATGCAAGGCTTTTACAGCACTCAGTTTCCACCCCATGGTGTTCCCACTGACAAAGCTTACATTATATGACTTAACTCTGCCTGTGGACCCTGGTTGATGAGTCATTCTCAAGGAAAGCATATATTTAGCTGCATTAAGCATACTTGAAGCAGATCTAATGCCCTGGAAGTTGGAAACAATGTACTGAGTCTCTAAAAAGTGTCTCTCAAAAATTGCCACTTCTAAGAAAAAAATGAATAAATGAAAGTTTTCTTTGAAGAAATGTGAGAATTTATACTGTTGTTAAAATCTGTAGTCTGATGAAATTGTTTCAAGGCTGTGAAGCTCTGCAGGACACAATGCAAATGCTAATTTAATGTGTCTCTGCGTTTCATATTGATCAGTCATAAATCATTCAGTGATTTGTGCCACTAATGAAGATTCATCTCTTGCTTGCGTACCTGTGAGTAGTCACCCACAGTGAGTGCACAAATGCAGGAAAGTCACACCAAGAGTTCCTCGGAGCTCTGACTTGAGGTGTGAGTGAGAGGGAAGCCAGGCAGTGCATGCAAGAGATGAGCAGAAATGCATCTACAAACAAAAGCTTTCAAAGATTCAAAGGTTTTATTGTCAGTGTAGAAACAATGTTTCCCTGTACAAGGAAATTCACCGGATGTCACAATACCAAAATAGAAAGATAAATAAAATTAGTATGCAGTAAAATAAAATAAAAATAAATGGATATAACTATTAAGGAATAAGTTATGTACATTGTGTATGTATGTGTGTATGTGTATATACATTTCATACCCCAAATGAAGAAAACAACATCTTAAAAAGACAAGAGTGTTCAGCCCTGAGGTTTTTATATCCACATGCTATTGGCTGTCCGATTTAAATGTCAGAAGATTTTAGTTTTTCTCCCAGTTAGCTGAGGGACACTTATAGCATTGTCTGTTATTTGTGCACGATGAACAAAGCTGTGCTGTCGCTGAGCATCATCATTCCAGGCTGTCAAACAGCTGCATCACACAGTGACATTGCATCATTAGTTCTCAGTGTGTGTGTGTGTGTGTGTGTGTGTGTGTGTATGTGTGTGTGTGTGTGTGTGTGTGTGTGTGCGTGTGTGTGTGTATGTGTGTAAGGTGCTATTAGTCATGAGCATGAGTGTGTTTGGGTGAGTGGCTTTCACTGACACTGTATTCACACATAGCAACTGACTAAATAATACACTAAATTAGTGCATCACTGGAAGAGGTGTGGTTGCATTTTCACATTTTACTTCAATTCAGAACAGCTACTTGGCTTTAAACGTGACAGAGTAATTTAAGGCTCCCATAGGCTGCCACTGTTGTTGCACTTCCTCTGGTCACCATTAGAGGCCAGTAAGAAGAGGATAAATACTATAAATGTTGACTTTTTTCCCCCAGTTGTTTGCTTCAGCTATTGTTTTCTATTTGTTAAGTATTAATCTGCTTTTCCTGCATGATGTAAGCCCTTTCTAAAAATAAATCTGACAAGATGAATATCAGGTCGCATGATGAATTTTGATGCAGCCTAAAACTATTTATGTAATGCTCCCCTCTGCCCCCCCCCCCCCCCCCCCCCCCCCCCCCCCCCCCC
>VUQK01000606.1:9846-26471 GCA_015106715.1 Bujurquina vittata | reverse complement strand
GGGAAGGGGGGAAAGGGGGGGGGGGGGGGTGGGGGGGGGGGGGGGGGGGGGAGCAGATGGGGAGAGAGGGGAGTAAAGGAAGGGATGGATAGGGCGAGGGATAGAGGGTGGGGGCTTGGCTTATGCTGTCAGAAATGCTGACCCATTCCCACGCTGGCCTCTCTGGACTGTTTCCCTTCCTACAGCCGGCCCACAGAACCACAACGTCCCCCCGGTCTGTCTCTCTCCCACCCTGTGCACTTCTGGGACAGCTCCAAGAATTCATATTGCTAACTGTGAAACAATCCTTCAACACTGCATTTATTCTTACTCCGAAATGAATGAGGTAACATAGCATGCATATAAAACATAACTAAGAGACTGAGGGTGGCCTTAACTCCCTTTCAAGCTGATGTGGCAAGGCAAGCTAGAAGCTGGCAAAGATTTACAACGTAGGACGGGGTCATGTTGGGAATGGTCCATTCACCCAGGGCGGGGACTGTTTGGCAGGGCTCATTCATAGAGGATGGGTGTTATTTCCTCAGGCCTTCCTGGTCTCTGAGGCGGAGGGCCAGTGCAGATGTAAAGAACGAAGAGGAAGGGGAGGACGGTGAAGAGAGAACGCGGGAGAAGAAAGACGAGACGGAGAAAGAGATGCATGGAAACAGACAGTGAGTGAGGAGGAAGTGGAGGATGAGGGGTTGACAATTTAAGTGGAGGAGCAGGATCAAACAGAAGAAGCGGGAAGATGAGAGGAAAGTAAAGGTGACAGTTAAAGAGAGGAGGAGAGGGAAACAATCGGGAGAATAATCGGAAAATGAAAGTGGGTGCAGGGGGAGGGGGGGAGACAGTGAGACCCAGAGGAGAAGGAGGAGAAGCAGGATGGGATGCATAAAGAATGAGGGGAGGAGACGGAGGAGGGCAAAAATCAAAAATAAACACTTCCCAAAAAGGAAATAAAAGAAGAAATGCTAAGTAAAGGCCTCTGAAAATAAACATTACCTCATATTTTAACATTTAAGGAACAGTTAGACTACCTTGCTCTCAGCACAGGTCATACTATTCCTTTCAAACAATGTTGACTCATAGTTGTAGTCATGCAGACAGTCACCTATGTTCAGTAAAACTGCTGTGTATGGTTAGATATTTTCTAATAGCCAAATCCAAGGGGCTTAATTGCTCAAGCACACCAGCTTCAATTCGCAGGGAGTGGCAGCGACATTTCTGTAGGCTCCGAGTATTACCGCTGCTCCATGAGAAAACCATTTTAACCGAGGCAAATACCCTTTGGTCAGTGAATTGACTGGGAAAATTCCACATCCATTCCTGTCCGACTGTGCGTTTCAGCCCAGGGAAGCATGCTATAGTGCCCATGAGCAGCATGGATTGGGGAATTAAAGAGCACAAGAGAGTGTGAGAAACCTTAGAGCAGAAAAACTAAGTATACATGTGTGTGGCTTTGCTGAATAAAACTGAAATCAAAAGCTCAATGCGAGCCACAGCGTCAGCAGTCCTTTTCTAACAGCTATAACTGAGGCTGATGTAAGACAGAACAGGGAAGGCTTGGCTGCCCTCCCAACACACACGCACACTTGTTCACTTGGTTGTAGTTAAAAAAAAAAGTGAATGGAGCTTGTCAAGCCTTCATCACCCCGATGCTGATCCGAAACACACCAACACGCACCGGAGCGAACACTGCGTGGAAGCATCCTAACATTCCTGCACATGCACTCTCAAATACAGTGACATGCACGGGGCTGGCGCGAAGAAGCACACAGTCGCAGTGTCCCAGCATGTAGGAAACAGCTCATGGAGACCTGGCCAGTAAACACTTATAACAGCCAGGAATTTGGCACCGTTTCAGCCGTTATTATATGGCTCCAAAGGCTCCCTGCACTCTCCTTTTTCTCACAGCACACTCAATGATGGTTGAATTGAAGCAAGCCAATGAGACAACATGTGGTTTTGACTAGTCCGACCGAGAGGGGCATGTAAATATTGATTGTTTCAATATATTGGCAGAAATGGAAACAATGTAGAGATGTAATCTTTTATCAATAACAGGAGCGGCGCGTCGCCTGCCAACTGAAATTATTGCCGCTCGGGCCAAATAAACAGTCACGAAGAAACTCCCGCCGAGCTGAAAATGTAAATGTCGAAGGCGCTTACGACTCTTACTCTTTTTCACTCTCGCTCTAGTGCTGTTTCAGGCGGCCCTCATCTCTTCTCGGTCGCCTCTTTTTTTTTAGTCTACGCTTTCTGCCAAATTCCATCTTCCCCGTGTAACATAAACACTCCAAAAATGCATAAATAATTCCAGCAGTGGGGGGTTTTAGGCTGTGAAAGCTAACAGAGGCACTGACCCTCACTCCAATCAGCTATTTCGAGTACAGCTGGGGAAATATACGTCTAAAGCGGGAACAGCTAAAAGATTTAGAAGCTTTCTTAGGCTTTAAAGGCTCGAGACAGTAGCTGTTACACAGGCGTATGAATAAACTAACAGTTTGGTTAGTCTTTCATATTTAAGACTGCAATAATAATATGAGAGTTTAAAAACATTAACACCGCATGCAAACAGAACTATCTGATAGTATTAGCTGCTAGCATAAAAACATTAAACATTATTACTCAGCATCTCTTAATTGCAGTTATTAAAACTACAACAATTCATATTTTTTTAAATAACAACACGGTTGACCATGTATAATTTGATTGATACGACTATATTTAGAAATTCTGCGTTTCAAAGTGTGTAGCATTTTGTATTTTTTGCCAATTCTTTTTGTTTGCTAGCAAACACACAATACACTGCTGTCAGTAACTGTATTTCTACCCAAAATCTGCAAAAGTGCAAAAGTGCTTTTATAAACCTGCTGTGCACACCAAATGACAGACAGATAACGTTAGCGAGAAGCTGATGAATGCTACGTAGGTTTTAGTAGCTAAAGCGCTATGCAGTTCCCTCAGATGTATCTGCAGATGAACAAACATTACTATTACCAGAGTGTCAAAAACAAATCCTACTAATGTCACTATATTTTATGCTGAATTTGTATAAAAACAACTGTTTTTTAGGTCAAATTGGATATAGCAAAGGATGAATTCAGAATGCTAATGTTCACAGCTTGTTTTGCTGTGTCTACAAAAAGGAAAAAAAAAATCACTGATTCTTTTCAGCCACTTTTAGTTTACAGTTAATTTATCTCTCTGTTTCTACAAGTAAATATTTCCCAATTTCTTTACTGCAATTTGTTGTTTCTTATCTATTCTCATACCTGGTGATATCTATAATCTGTGTACTGAGTGATAATATCAGAAATATAGTCAGGCATTCTTAGCTTTCTATTTGGATGAGATCAGTTGACTGAATGAGCAAAAATAGACCTGCAGGATTTCCTGAAACATCATTCTGAAAACAAACTCAAATAAATTCACTGGAAATACACTTAACACCATCCATTTAGCATGTGCAGCCTGGCATGCATCTACTGGATGAATGACTTAACCCTGAATTTTTATTAGCGAGTGCATTCACTATCACGGACAAGAAAAGCTATTTTCCCTTGAGCAAAGGGCCTTGTTCTTTACTACAGTAAATGTTCCTTACACATTCTTCGTGTCATAAAGATGACTTATCAGAGAGAAACATCTGTGTATTCAGCAGTGGTCAGACCTATGCCAGCCTGTTTTCCATGAGTGATGGAGTAACTGGCTGTAATAAAACACTTCTAAGAGGCAAGTGACCTTGGCCAGTATCTGCATCTCCATCGACCTCATCTTTAATTGCGAGGGCCGCAGCACAGATGAAGAGAATTTTGTGAAAATACTTCCTTGGCACACTATGCATCAAGTCCTCACAATAAAACTCCCTTTTTACTCTTTTTGATTACTGCACTTGGCCAGTTACCACTCAATCAATTTGCTGAAATGAACTTTAGTTTAATCAGGTTTTTTTTCCCAGTGAATCAAAGGCGGTTCAGAAGGCCACGGTATCTGGGAGAGAAAATTGGAAAGAGGGAGGGCACAATTGAACATTAAAGGTCATCACGTCGCCTATCAGATTTCTTATCAGCCTTTTTTTTTCTTCCAGTCTGGTTTAAAGAAGTCAGCATTTGCCGATTGATGTTTTTAAAAGACCAGCTCCGGATTCCTTGCTCTTTCAGCTTGGTGTGAGCATCAAAGAAGGTGTTGTTGTGCACTCACTACCACAGCATTGAAACAGCAGAGGCTGCCTCAACAACCTAAGCCGGTGGACTGTAAGTGTTCTTTAGGCCATCAGCAGGTCTCACCTCTCAGCCTCCAGGCGCATCTCTTCCCGCTTCTGCCTCCTCAGCTCCCGGCGCCGCTCAAAGTCCATTTCCTCCATGGTTGTGCCCTGCGTGGTGACATCGTAAAGTATAGACATCAATTCACTCAGTCAGCAGCCAAATAAAAGTTTCACTATTATTCAAATATGGCATTTATTTATAATAAAACTCTGTTTTAATGTATTTATGTACCCTAATTACTTCTCTAAAATATACTTCTATCATTGTTAGCCGATAGACAGTCATTCCTGTCCTGGGTATGACTCTTTGATTACTTCTAACAGCAATATTCACATTTTCACCAACACCAACAAGTAGCTTTCTGTCTGCTATTAAAACCAGGACTATTTTTTTAGGACTGAAACTTTGAGCACAATCTCTTTCTGCAAGCAATGACAATGACAAGTTTGAGGTCGGGTCCCTCTGTTGGGTGGCAACCTGCTGGGGATCAAAGCCAAAAAAACCCAAAACTGAACAATGTGGGAGAAAATGATAGAGACAGATGTAAAGAGGAAGGAGAAGCCAGGGCAGGATGTTAACGCCATCCCTGAAGAGAAACCCTCACTAAAAATACCCCGGTAGGGTACGTGACAGGCTGTGCTGTGAGGCCTGAGACCACCCAGGAGCTGCTGAGGCTCCCATCACACATCTACGATCTGTGCTAAATCACCAAAAACATGTACTGTACACCTGGGCAGAGCAAACGGATACTAACCGAGCGTTTGATGGAATAAAGTTATATTTAAACACCATGTAAATAGGAAAGTGACACGTGATTCAGGCAATAAGATGCTTTAAGGTGCACTTTGGAAAGGCAAGGAGAAAGAGAATCATGCATGTCATACCTTGGTTTAGCCTTCAAACAATGTATTTTCCTTCACACCATACCAGCTCCTCTCAATGCCTTCTCCAAGCAAAGATACAATTCACCAACTTATAGTAATAGTCTCCCACAGTCCGGCTTCAGCTGACAGAAAAGGCAAATGCTTCTGCTTCTTTCCCCTCCCTGCTAATCGTCCCTCCCTCCATCCCTCAGTGACCCTCCTTCCTTTCCCCCCCACCTCTCCTTCCTGAGCCCTCTCTCTATCGCTCCCTATCTCTACTGCTAACTTTTCCTGTGTTGTTTACCAAAAATGTCAGAACTTGGCTGAATTGTTTTCGATCCCTACGCATTCTGCCTGCTTTTGCTTCTGTCCCCATAAGTCCGCTAGACATCAGGTACACATGCACACAAGCATGTAACATTACCGCAACTAGCACATACATGGGAAACACACAGGAGCGACATTCTCAAAGAAACCACGAGGACAAGAGGTCCTGCTAACGCTCGCCCTCCCCACTGCATCTTCTCACCCAGCGTGCTCCCCCCTTTGTGAGCCTGTATAGTAAACACAGCCTTGCCTCTGCACTGTAAAAGCGCTTTGTGACGAGGAGGAGATATTCTAAACACCGCAAAAATTTACTGTCTATGTTTAGATGCACGTTTAGTGTCATTTATGAAACCGTGGGGAGGCGAACTGCAATTGGATGTGGGGCAGTTCCTACAACCGTAATTAAGACGAAATGAGAGCAATAACTAAAACCGACAAGGCCTCCAAACATCACCAGTCTAATCACATACTTCCTAGAACTAGCGACGCCAAGGGAGACAAACTTATTAGTAACACAAGCGCTGCAGCGAATGATTTTGGAGTTATAGAGGCAAATAATGAATGACTTATTCATGCTTTGTGTTTGGATTATACAAAAATAAGCTATAGATCATTTTAGAGACATGCCAGTTACTCTTATTAAATTATCTGTAGATAAATTAAAATTAAACACAGTTTGTCAAAAGATAAGTGGATTACATAGCTGAGATTTAAATGAATAATAAACCTGAGATAATATTGTTTTAAACTGACTCATGATATATGGATAGGGCTGCTCTTTGAATGCAACACCGAGCAGCGGCAACATTGTCTTGCCTCCACATGGGGGGGATTGCTGTGTTGAACACCGACAGAAAGGGCCCTCAGTGAGACGTCTGAGAGTAACTGTTGTGTACATCACTGAAAGGACCACCCGCACTTTGGAAAAGCTAACAGAGCAGAAGCAAAAGACAGCATTCCCTAAAGTAGAGCAACCTAAAGTTACAAGTTTGTGACATTTTTAGACTTTTTTATAAATTCAGCCTGCCCGAGCTGACGGGCCTCAATCTTTGCTGCATCAGTCCTGCATTTATTCCACCATTTGTCTCCATCGTTTCTCCTCCCTTCTGATTCTGTCTGTGTTTTTCCTTCTCTCCTCCCCCTCTTTTTTCTTTCCCTGTCTGCCCCAACCTTCTACAATGGCTATAATGACACATTTACCAGTCAAATTACTACCTGTCGAGACTGCCAGACCCTGGCAGAGACCCAGTGTCTAAGTGCCAGCCTCTTGAAAAGCCTTAAAATCCAAGCTGATTTTATCCTGACAGGTACTGGTATTACACCCCGTTCTAATGCATCTATCGTCTCAAGAAGTCTTGAGGTAAAAGCCCCAAAACAATGGACTCCTATCGGCCAAATGAAGCAAAGAGCAGATCAAGCAAAAATCTGGGCGCTGGGCTGAAGAATAACAGGCCAGCAGCGCAGCATCTATTTTTGGCTCTGGTGAAATGTTCCTAAGTCTGGTTTAGCATTCTGTGAGAAGAGAAGAGTGCAGCTTTTTTGGTCAGATTTGTTACTGTGATACTCGGAGCAACTATCCCCTCGCAACCTTTGGACAAACACATTAATCTCCACGTTATGGTTATGGAGCTATGTGAGGAATGCTCCACTTCAACCTCTGATTTTAGCAGAGGGGACTTGAAAGAGCCTCCAAATTACTCATTCACATGGCAGTTAAACTCAGCTCCTCCTCTGGATCTTGAGTCTATTTTGGTTGCTGAATAAGGGGAATTAATGTGAGGATAAACAAGTAAAAACTGGCTTAGGAAGAGCAATGCGCTTGCCAGCTTTGAGATTAGCAAATAAAGGAACAAAGGTAGCTTGTTATTGCCAGGATGCTTAAAAAAATGACCATTAGGTAAAAGAAACATTATGATATAATCTGTTTAATACACAGATTAAACCTATTTTTGTAATAAAGATGAAACAGGTTCTGTCTCAAATGGGGTATTTCTATACTTCCACTTGCTATTTTAAGTGCTTAAATGAATTCACTCTGTTAAGTGGGCTTTCTTGCAAAAGCATATCTAATCAGCCAATCACATGGCAGCAACTCAATCCATTTAGCTATGTAGACATGGTCAAAATGATCTGCTGAAGTTCAGACTGAGCATCAGAATGAGGAAAAAAGTGATTAAAGTAGCTTTGAACATGGCATGGTTGTTGGTTACAGATGCTGGTCTTGTCTGAGTATTTCTGAAACTGTTGATCAAACCAGTAGAGATTTGCCCACACAACCATCTCTAAGGTTTACAGAGGATGGCCTGAAAAAAAGAAAAAAAAAGATCTAATGAGTGGCCATTAGATCAGGGCCAAAATGCCTCGGTGATGCCAGAGGTCAGAGGAGACTGGCTAGAAGGCTTTGAGCTGATAGGAAGAAAATAGTAACTTAACCTCACTGCAGATATGCAAGATATGCAGAAGAGCATCTCTGAACAGAAAACACGTGGAACCTTGCAGCAGCAGAAGACCACAGAAGGTGCCATCGTGTCAGCTAAGAACTAGAAACTGAGGCTACAGTTCACAGGGACTCACAAAACTTGGAGAACAGACGGATGAAAAAACATTCCCTGGTCTGATGAGTCTTGACTCAACATGAAAACACAGATCCATCCTGCCTTGTATCAAAAAGCAGGCCATGAATGTATAACATTTGGCTTTCAGTTAAATGAAAGTGTGTAACACTGCAAACACAAACTACAGCCTGCAGTTTCAACATCTGCCTATATACCCTAAAACGAATGAACGGTTAGAAATAGGGTTGAGTTTGCAGCACAAGAACATAAAAGTGAGAGCTGCCACAAATGCTGCAACTCTGAGGAGAGAAGAGGATGAGTTATGTCAGTCACAACTGTGCAGGTGTTCAGGTAAAGAGACATACTGTAGTAAACTGGAATGTAAAAGAAATACTGGCACAAAGCCAGGCCTTCCTAGTCCGTGCGTCAGTGGAAGAAAATATTTTGTCCACCTGCCACAGTGCTTGGTATGCAGGAGGGTTCATGAGCCACTTTTGCTCTTTTACCAGCCACATGCTATTTGATCTTTCAGAGAAATTCTACAGCAGGAGACCAGACGATACACGAGGTGCATTCAAGTGCATACAACATAAAGCTATTTCAAACATAGTTGAGAAAATACATTTTATATATGAAGGTTTGTAGAACACACGGACTCCCAACTATGAGGAAGTTTTCATGAGAAGCAGGATTTTGACATCAGCTGTCTCCTGACAATGTTGAGTCAACCAGACTTGAATTTTTAGAGCTTCTCGAGGATGAAAATACTTTGTCTCCACATTCTGACAAACTTTTGTGACAGCAGGAGCGCCTGTCTTCAAATACTGTTGTGGGCCTGCCAGACTAGCTTGACAGATGTTATTCACCTCCCCTTTATAATGGAAATGAATGACAGAGCCTCTGCTAATAGTCACTTTAGCTTGATGAAACAGTGGATCTCTTTTACGAAGCTCTATAGATTCAGAGTCTCAGATATAGTCTCTCACCAAAATGCATAATGGATATTCTAGACTTCAGGAAGTTTGCCAAAACAGCCTCAGTGGGGTTTACCAGAGAACCAGTACAGTACAGAGAACCAGCAATAAATTGGTACCAGTTCTGGACTGATCTAACCAAAAACTGGTAAGTACCAACAGGGGCTCCGTGGCAAAGCAACACGATGGCTCTACGTTAAGAAACAGTGAAAATTCTGCTAGTCGCTGCGTGCTAATGAAATTTCCTTGTTCCGCCGTGAGAATTAACCCAATGTTCAGCATTTGTTCCGCTCCCAGGTTGTTAGCGCCCCACCTGTCGTTACTCTGCAGCCCACCAGTGGGGCGTGCCCCACAGTTTGAGAAACACTGCGTTAGAAGGGCTCGAAGTATAATAAGAACGATTAGTCTTTGTGGTTTACACAATGGTGTCTTTGTGTGCCTCTACAAAAGGACCATCATCCTAAGTTTGAACTTGTGTTTGTTTCTGACAACCAGAAAAACTATTTTTGTTTTGCTCATGGTTGTTAGTAGTTTCAGCTACAGAAAAAATACCACAACTCTTAGTCTCAGAGGCAAAGTACCAGAAACAAATTGACCGTTGACCGAATGCCCTTCGTACCTGCTTAGTAAGATGATCAGTAGTAGCCAATTTTATGTAGGAATACTTATTTGACATTAACATACAAGGAAGAAAATAAGGTCAGTAATTCTTATTGGTATCTATAGAATCCTAATTGTTACCCTTTTTTCTGGGGGGGGTGGGGGTTTCAGCCTTTTTTACCAGTTGAGAGTGTGAAAGTCTAAAACGTCTGATGGAACTTGATAGGACAATCGTTTTAAACTACAAACAAGGGCCTTTTTTACTCTTTGTAGTGACAAGTTTTTTAAAAAGGAGAGTTTTCTAAAACCCTATCAGTGTAGAAACATCACATTTTTTTATTGCTAAGTCTATTAGAAAAGTAAAGAGAAATGCTAATCAAGCCAGAAACTTGGCTCCCATTTCTCGAAACCACAGCCATGATTAACAGCTTCCCCCCACTAAAAGTATTGCATTACATCACATTATTAACATCAAGAATGCAAAAGATGCATTTTTCAAATGCATGGAGGCGGTAGCTGACACAACGGGAAATTTAACCAAATTCCACTTGAAATGCTAGGTCAATGCATTGTGCCTTTACAGTATACGAGCAGTAGGCGTTGAAGGAAAAAGAGGTAGAGACAGTTCAGTCTAAACTAAGATATGATAATAGTGTAGTTTGCTGAAGTTAGAAGGATCATTTTATGGTTATTTTATCACACAGATAAAGCTTCTGCAATAAAGCAAGGAGGAAGAGGGAAATAAAAACGGAGAACGAGATACTGTTTGCCTGTAGGTAGTGCACACTAACAGCTGTTTTGGCTGGGGCTCTGGGGACAGTTTGTATTGGGTAAACCTAACGTTTTCTGCAGGGGTAAGGAGTCTCCTGAGAGCAGTCTGACAAGGCTGTTAAAATATGTTCAGCCTGTGTGTGAGGGTGTGTGCATTATGATAAACAGTACTTAAGAAACAAGATTTAAATGGGCTTGTGTGTGTGTGTGTGTGTGTGTGTGTGTGTGTGTGTGTGTGTGTGTGTGTGTGTGTGTGTAAAATGTCTGCAGATGTGTACAGATGAGGCTTTCTTTGTGCTCACTTTAAATGAGAACTGAATTAACCGTTAAACACTGCAAACATGCAAGGCCAATGCAAGTGCAGTTTGTGTTTATGGTACAATAAATGCGCGTACATGTGTGATATCCATCAACACCTAGCTGTTGGATTTCAGAGTTTGGAAAGCTGGCCCGGTGGTTGTGGGTTTCTGTGCTATGTGGCTCCGCTCGCACGTCCAGGCCTAAGCAACATTAACACGTTTACAGTCCCAGGATGCAGAGCTGCTTTGGATGAGTATTCGTAAATTCATGGAGGCTTTTTTTTTTGTCACAGCAAGGCCAAAAAAATTTCAACACATATATATGTCTGTCTCTGAGTTTTATTTGTCATCTGGTTTATTTCTTTAGCTGTCTTTCAAAGCCTGAAGGCTATATAAATCATTGCAAATTCAAATTGCTATATTTTCTCTGAAAAAATTTTTTTTATTACTCATCTGAATTCAATATTCATAGAGTAACTACACGAGTCCCTACACAACATGGTTTACACAACCTAGCTCTAAGTTACCCTATTGTTGCTTATTTGGCTAACACTAAAAAGTGAACACTAACAAGTCATAATGAAAAGTCTGGAACAAAGATGGCCCTAAACAATCTGGAAAGGAGGGCGCAGAAACATTTTGGGTTCAAAACTATAGCACAAAAAACCGTGGACAAGGCTGCAATGTTAGCTGCTTAAGTTTATATTAGTTGGTCACCATGAAAGAACTTCATTCTACGATATAGTTCAATGTTTAAATAAATTTGAATTTATTCAAAAAGATTATATTCTAGTTCTACATTGTGTTGTAAAAAAGTAAAAAAAAAGTGGATACTGTAGTTCACTATAACATCCTTGAAATTGTTTTGGTCGCTAGCACATTGCGACAGTCACCGGCAGTTTGCATGGAAGACACTGACGTGTCTGCAAACACTTGCTAACTAACCACTGAGCGGTAGTGAAATATTAAAAATGCAACACAAACTGGAAATAGAGACCATTTGTCTTCAAAGTAAAAGCCGCGCCTTTTGAAATATGTTAGCTTCAGTGCCGAGGCAACACTTTTCCTTTAAAGGGGCACATCCTTTTCACATTTCACTACAGCTCAGAAAGCAGCTGGTGAGTGTTTGTAGAAAAGTCGACATATTCCTTGCAAACTACAGGTGATGTTTGCGACCAAAGTAATTGCAAGGAACTTTTCACCAATGCACATCTGTCCTTAGCGAACGACGGCTGCCAAGGGGTCACTGAGCGATCTCTGGGTCTGTGTGACTGAGGCTTCACCAATCACTTTCCCAGCATCTGCCATCAACCTCCAGCAACCACTTGCCAACCCGATGGGGAATACACATCTTCCCTTGCAACTGGTGGTTGTCAAATGGTTGCAGACAATGGTTCTAGACCTATGTGTCTGGTCCTTATTTGCTTTATCCTACACAGTCACAAGTCTAAAATGGTGGGACTGCAAACCGTCTTTATTAGCTGTTTTCAATTTTTACAGTAATTTTCAATTAAGGTGTTTAACTTATTGCACATCAATGATCCCGTTTAATGCATCAATAATGTCTATGTTTAATCTAAATACACTGATTTATTTAAACTCTCAAATATTAAACATCTAGTACGTGTTGACGCCACTGTCTCCTTCCTGCTTGGAACACAATATAACAGTGCAGCCAACAACTGCAGTCTGTGTTCATCTATAATATGAAGAGACACACGGTTGGTTGGCGATGAATTAAGTTTATTACTTGGTCCAAGAGTATTCAGGCATGTCAAGCAGCCAAGCTTTTTTCTTTATTTGTCTGCATCTACATGCCGCAGTGTGAATATCAACCACAATAGCCTCTGCTGTCAAAGCTGAGGTCGTCAGCTGCGGCTATATATTCAAGGCAACATATTAAGTGGCCAACTGCATCAGAGTGCAGCTCAATCTCAATACCATCTGCTTTCCGCTCACACTCTAATCTCCTCCAAAATACATTTTTGAAAGTTTAGCTTCGGTTCGAATGAGGAAAAATTTCAGTAAGCGTGAGCTGATGGTATTCAGAGGCAAACCTGAGAATCCAGTGCCAGCGCAAAGTGAAATGCAACGTGATAATGTGATGACGTTTTTGAAGATTAGGACATGAAATAGGAACGGGACCACGAATGCCTTAGATATACTGTCACTGTTGACTTAAGATCTAGTGATCAGCCAGAATCCTCCCTCAAATCATGCTACAATCTCCTCTGTGCTGACTTTGGCTGTCAGATAGAAGACAAACCAGCAAGGAATAATTTCACATCAGTGTAAGGAAAAGACCTGAAGTTTAAAGATGTTAAGTTTCCACTTGGTGAAGAAAAAGGAGACTCCTGCATTCCCAGACAATGGTTCACATTCCATAACACTTCTCCATGCCCTGTGAATCATACACACTGAGACAGACTGACTGAAGTTATGTGTTCACACACTCGAAGAAAAGCTCAATGGAATACCTCACATGCATTATTGTGTTAGCAGGTTCACTTTGAGTTGTGTATCTATTGCATGAAGTGAGAAACTAATGAAGGAAAATAGTTTAATTTTTTTAAACAATAACTCAATAATTTTACTAATACTACTTTTAATGGGCAAAAATCCTGAAAACTACATGATCAGAGGGATGTCATTGAGATTTAAGCTAATAGGTGTATAAAAACTCTTTGCAGGTTGATCAGAATCATCCATCCATCCACCCATCCATCCAAGCAGAAACACTCACACCCCACTCCAGCTCCTCTGGTAGGACAATGAGGCACTCCCAAGCAAGCTGAGAGACATAATCTCTTCACCATGTCCTGGGTCTGCCCCAGGGCCTCCTCCCAGTTGGACATTTCTGAAACACCTCACCTAGGAGGTATCCAGGAGGCACCCTAGTTAAATGCCTGGACCGCTTCAACTAGTTCCTTTTAATGTGGTGGAGTAGCAACATCACTCTGACCTACTTATTGTCGCCACAAATGGCTACCTTGTGGTCATCATGGTGGAGCGGTTTCTGTGCCTCAGGAGCTACATTGAGGGGGAGCAATTTATCTCTGGTGGGGTATCAATGCAAACTGATCCTGGGTGAGGGCTCTATATGACCAATATGATTGAAAAAACCAATAGACTATGTTACCTTGGTGAGTTCAGGGTTACCGGGCCCCACTCTGGAGCCAGCCTTGAATGATCCAGCTTCCCCAAGAGGCAGTTATATCCGGAGGCCTTAGACATGGGCTGTTATCAGAATTACATAAATAGATTTTTTTTTTGATTTGCTTAAAATCTAAAAATGACCTAAATGTAACTTTAGACCTTTGTTACATTTAGTTTGCGCCCCACACAATCAAAAGGTCTCTTGCTACATGGAGGAAAGCGGTGCTATACACAGCTGCAGTATGTTTGGTTAAGCAAAAAGTGCTTAATTTGCAAACACAGAGAGGGTGCTGTTCTGTTGGATTAGGGAAGAGAAAAGTCACACAGCACATCAATAAATCCACAGAGCCTGGAGCACTTTGGACAAATAAGTGCTCGCTGTCCACATGTATCGTTATCCCAACTTTACCTGTCCTTCCACTACTTCGCATGCCATTTTTGGGAGGGGAGACATGGTGAAATAGAGAACAGAAGAGAAGCGAGGAGAATCTGAAGAGTGAGCTGCTTCCTGAGTTGAAAGCAAATACGGACAAGGACAGCATGAGCATTTGAATTATCAAACACCTAATACTGCTAATACTGTGCTGGTGCTCGTTCCAGCCACCATCTCTGAAGTTAGCCTGCAGGTTGATGGGATCTGTTCCTTAGATCTCTAACATATAACCCTGGATGTGAATTTGTGTTTGTGTGACTGTCACTGACACAACAGTTCAGGTGGAAACGCTTATCGATTGCACCGATCGCTTGTTTTGCTCATGATAGCTTATGAAAAACATCATCGGAACAGGTTAACATGGTTAAAAAAGTTGATTTTCATAATTCACAAAATTGTCGGATTGTAATTCGACCTTACTTCGAATCCTTTCTGTCAAATACTGCATCCAGTGAAATACACACAAGATTGAAAAAAGTTGTTTATGACTGATGTGGTCACAGTGCCCATGTCCCCACACATCAACATAAATGATGGCCCAAACTACAAAAAGCAAGAGTCAGTCCAACATTCATCAGCAGAAGTGTTGAGTAACTCAGCTATGCGCCTTTCTCAAACTGCATGTGTTGTGATAAAGCAGTGATAATAAATAAAAACTGTTTCAATTATCTCTCAAAATGACAAATCCCTTTTGGACAGGAAGCTGCAGCTCGATACTCGATGCATTCTTGTGCTGCGTTCCTAAAAACAAATGATTCTTTACCTAGCATACTTCAATCCTGTGTTTTATTTTCCACTGTCAGCCAAGATAACGGAGCTAAATTCTGCACGCCGTTATCTGTTATATATTTTGACTGTGACTCACTGTTCTTTTAATATTTTCTCCTCTCCCTCTAGAACACATGCATGGGAGTTTTGTACTCTTCATCACACTTAAAGCTGCGTATGATCCAAAGATGCTATGCCCTTTCCTTTTTGTCAAGAGACTGCTTAAGACACCTGTGCTTCACCAGCTAGCGTTCCCCTGCAGGCTGAGGGTGTGTTTACGTGTCCTTAAACCCCGTTCCTGCAGCTACGTTACACTTAATTTGCAATAAAAATAACACCCCAACACGCCATCCATCATCTGAATCTCATCTTTTTCGACTGCAGGTTTAAGCGCACAGATGTTCCACCTAAACTGCAAACGCGTCTCCTTTATTCCCATTTATGAGGAGATCTAACGATTTCCAGCCTCAAAATCTTACTTGAAGCTCTTAAAGGTTTACCACTGAAATGAGAGGATAAATTCTGATTTGTCAGCTGTTGATCCAATTTACCAAATGAAATCACTGCCCAAGTGGAGTCGATGTAGCGGCTGGCTGAAAAAGCGAGACTATAAAACACTGTCTTGCTTTTAAATGTTGGTTTTAAGGGGTACATTTGCATTAAGAGTTGGATTCTTTCTGCCCAAATCATAAATAATCCTGCAAAACGGCAACTTCTTTGTGATGCAGCGGCGACAGCCAATATAATTCCCCTCCAGTCTTTGACTTTTTAAAGGCTGTGTCACTTTTAAAAGTGCACTCTCAGATGCTACACCCACAATCATGCAGAATTGGAGAAAAGGCATTCCAAAAAGTACAAATCCCACACAAAATAGGGATGTTTGGACGGCATCAAAAGGCTACTGCTCACTGGCAGTGCTCCATATGACCAAATATGGAAGGAAAAAATGCTGCCTTTTCCCGTAACCAAACTGGGAAAGGGGAGGGGGGGGGATTCTTGCATGTTGTGTGCACAGCGAGATAGAGCTCTTACACTCACTACGCAGTGGCCACAGAGCTGGCTGCTTCCCAAAGCAGCATGACTGATGGTGATGTTGGGCCTGCCGTGACATCTCAGCGAACAGTGCCGGGCAAACGCACACAAACATGCACACCTGCACGACTCAGGAGTCATGAAAGAGACGCACACCGATCCCTTGGCTGCATTGACATTTCATTTTTAAACACGCACAAAAGCCTTCTACACTTTCACATATAAGCGCTATACCATTCTCAGCAATGCACTCCGAATGTGAACCCCCTGGAAGGGAACATTCCTCTTGGTGAAAAAGCAGCCGTCTCCAACGCCACAGTTCTGTTAGAAAAGGTTTGTTTATCTGTGCTCCCCCTCTCTGTACGGACTGGCTCTGACATTCTCCTGCCACTGTCTGTTGAACATAAAAAACATCTCTATGCGGGTTTGTCATTGCACGAGAAACTTATCGACTAATCTGGGATTTATTTTTTGTTTTTGTGTGTGTGTGTGAGTTTCCAGCAGGAGGATGGAACACCCCCCCCCCCCCCCCGAACAGAACAATAAATAATGTGCCTGTGTTTTTCCAAAAAAGCTTACTAAGTTACTCAACCTTTTTTT
>VUQK01000605.1:23590-35786 GCA_015106715.1 Bujurquina vittata | reverse complement strand
CCTCTTGATTTGTGTCAAAGTCTTAAATGAGTTCCTGAGTATAAAATCAGCCCGGCAGCCCCAGCACTTGATTTTGAAATGGATTGAATAGTGGACCTATAAAACCTATTTATGTAATTGATGTAACTTTTATATTGTTTTTCTTTTTACCTCGTCTATTGTATGAATAAAATTGGTAATGATGATGCAGCTCTGTTTGTTCTTTTCTTTGAAAACATTGGTGTAGGAGATGGTTTGGTAGCCGTGACATTGCCTCGGCGCACCATGACATTATGCTCCTATGGAGCTGCACAATGATGTGCAGGTTCAGAGATGATCCTTTTACCACAGCAACTAGGTTGTGTGTCCAGTTTTGTGCTATTCATGAGTGCACCTTTACCCTTGGCTCAGCTCTCCTGTGTTGGCACAAACTCAGTTCAGCTGCAGCATCGAACTATCCACCCGGCCGGCCGTCTGAAAGGCAGGAACCACTGGAATTATTTCTAAATGTGCACTTAAAGTGGAAGCTACTAAAGAAGCCTTTATCTTACCACACAGAGCAGAGCTGACTGGCTTTATTCATAATAAAAGATTCCCATCAAAGAGCCAGGTCATGGTTTCCACAGCTGAAGATTTGCTGCCACACGGCAGACGTGCACATGCTTCTGTACGTGCATCCTTATGGACACGGTCCACATGTCTGCATCTATGCAGCAGTGTCTGGACTCACTAAAGAAGAACAGGGCCGAAGAATATATCCAAGACAAAGGCACAAAAACAGCCGGAATTTTGCTTTAAAGCAGATAAAAATGAATCCTTGCAGAGCCAGAAAGCTTAAAGCTCAGCAACACATGCAACAGTCACGAGAGTAGTTTTACCTGTTTTCCTACTGCTTCCTGTCTTTATGCTAAAGCAAACTACCTGCTGACAGTGTATTAAATGTATCAGCTATTAAAGTGATATTGCGCCTCTCATCCAGCTCTCAGCAAGGGCCTGAATACACGTTTCCCTAAATATCAAACTGTCCCTTTAAAGCAGGGAAATCAGCGAATGATTAAAAAAGCCTTTAGCTGCTGTTTATGATTTCAGGTTTAAATATTAGTAAGGATGCTGCTGCTTTTGTGAAGAGTCATGAAGGCTCAAAGGTGTGTTAGAGCTGCAGCTTCAGCAGCGTGCACGGGTCTACGGGGCAGCATGACCTCACTTTAGTCATCAGATGGACAGCAGTCTGCCCACGAGGACTGTCGGCACAGGCGCGCTACAATGCACCAGCCGTGCACACACCTTTCAGGTGGACTTTAGGCCGACTGCAGAAAAGAGGCCAAGAGGAATGAGTGCTCATCGCTGGTCAGCAGCAGCCCTGCATCAAGCTGCAGTGGGAGAAACAAGTATTTGATCCCCTGCTGAATTTGTAAGTTTGCTCATTTCTTTGTTAGTGAGCAAACTTACAAACTCAGCAGTGCCTTAAATAACTAATCCCTGGCTTAGTCTGCTGTAAATTCATGAGTGAAGGAGTTGAAATGAAAAAGAAAAGCTCCCACTCATCCTCCAGTCACATGTAGTGTACATGTAGACAAATGAATCTGCAGCAGTGCAATCTGTCCTCGTCTTGCTCAAAGGCCACACACCTGTCACCGAGTGTCACCTTTTACCTGTGGGCCCCACGTTGAGAACCCAGGCTTTAAAATATATTAATATCAGCTGATGATTAAATTAACAAATACTGTCTTATTACATAAAGTTTCAACAAATTTTTTTGCAGTTTTGTAACTCAACTTGTAGACATTCCGTTCCACCTGATCGCCTTAAGCAGAATTAATGAATTCTGTAGATTCTTGATTGCGTCTGACTCGGTAAGCGCTCCCAGGTATGGAGTAAGATCACTGTCAAAACTACGCATGCACAATTTTAACATTCGTATTCGTATATTAAAAAAAAGTCGTATGCACAAATCTAACATTCATATGCGTCTAAAAAATTCTTGTACCCACTAAAATATATGAGTCTATATATGTGAGAAAGAGTGAAAATGACTGAAATGTTCTAAATGGTTCTACTGAGCAATGACATTCTTACTTGCGACTGCCCTACACACAACTGAAATAAATAAATGAGTTAAAATAAAATGAAAGAACATGTTTATAGAAAGATTAAAAAGGTTAAAGTAAATAAAGCAAGTGCGATATATACATCTGTATATACAGATGTATATATTGCATCTGTATATATCTGTATTCTGTATATACAGATGGAAAAAAAAAGGCAGGTGATCACAGTTTGATAATCAGTGGTTCAGCGGCCTGATGGCCTGTGGATAGAAACCTTCTTGCTTTTCCTCTCCTGTAACCTCTGCCAGACGGCAGCAGTGTGTGCTGTGGGTGGTGCGGTCCATGATGATGTTGAGTGCTCTCTGTATTACCCAGCTATTATAGGTGTCCTGTAGTGATGGCAGGGAAGCTCCGCAGATCACCTGTGCCACTTTGATGACACGCTGGAGAGCCTTCCCGTCCTCAGTGCTGCAGTCTCCGTAGCACACTGTGATGGAGTTTGTCAGGGTGCTCTCCACACTGCATCTGTAAAAGTTGCTGAGGAGCTTGGGGGATAATCCAAATGTCCTCAGCTTCTTTAAGAAAAAGAGTCTCTGTTGAGCCTTGTGCACTGTGTTGGAGGTCCAGGTGAGATGTTCATGGATGGGAGTGCCAAGGACTTTGAAGCTCTTCACCCTCTCCACCTCAGTCCTGTTGATGGATAATGGAGCATGCTCGTCTCTTCTCTTCCTTCAATAATCATCTCCTTAGTCTTTTCCTACATCATAGATCCACTTTGTGTAAACTGTAAACTCACTGCAGTGTAACACAGAAAACGTAATAAATGTGGACAAACTGGGATGTATCGTTGCTCTGGTTTTTCTTAAAACATCTCAGGCTCTTCATTTAAATGAGTTGCTCATTAAATGAGGACCTGAATGTTTTCTGACTCTTAAAGATCTGGTCCATTTGAAACTGGACTGCATGCAGCCCATGAACTAAGTGACTTTGACACCCTTGTGTACATCAGGACTTAGAGACAATGTGCAAAATA
The DNA here is from genome assembly GCA_015106715.1 of Bujurquina vittata. NCBI lineage: Eukaryota > Metazoa > Chordata > Actinopteri > Cichliformes > Cichlidae > Bujurquina > Bujurquina vittata. The sequence continues at coordinate 32,726 of VUQK01000605.1, read as the reverse complement.
CAGTGCAGGTTTCTATGAGACTGTGGATCATGCTTTGCACCTCCCTTCTGAGTCACAGCAGCAGGAGGAGCAGGGAGGAGATCAAACTGCAGCTGGAGGGTCTGCATGACAGAGGTGGTGGGTTTGCAAACCTTTGTCACCAAGAAAGACCCTGAAGAGGTTTGGAACAGATAATTACAGATTAGGCCAACAAATGCAAAAATCAGGCTCATATTTTTACTTTATATTCAGTCATTGTTGTAACTCTAAAGGATGCTCCAATCCAATTGTGTGTGTTTCATATTACAATAATAAAATGCTTTGTCTCTGATGACACTGATGTTTGCATAGTGGGCCCTGCTTGGGTTGAAGACGGCATTTGCTCTGGAAATGCTTAAAGTACTAATAACCTTTAATTTTTGGAAACTTTGCTGAAATTACATGCATACAGGGGCGTGGTGGCCATTGGGGGGTTTCCCGAACAGACGGTCTTTTCCAGGCCGAACCGGCTGGTGATCAGAATTTTTATTTTATTTATTTATTTTTACCCAATGACAGCAGCGCTCACGGTGCAGCTCAGTCGGCCTCTCCAGGCCAAGCTCCCGGGCTGAATGTCGACCCCAGCCCGCCCCTGCATGCGTACTTTAGTAGTTTCTGAAAGCCATTCTTACTTGTAATGCAGTATTTTCTGAGTGTATTATTAATATTTTCCATAAGTAAATAAAGTGTGCAGTCAGCACTGACAGAGGTCACAGACCGCTGCAGAGAGAGTAATAAGTCCCAGCCGACCTGAACGCAACCCGCCTGATTACTCCGCCCTGTGACGTCATTTCAACAGTTTTCGATTCGTAACTACAAGCATGAATTCGTGTCCACAGAGAAGAGACGAGTTCGCAGTAAAGGAGATAAGAGTTGTACTCACACAACACTTTTAGATTCATACATAAAATTCTCACAATTTCTGAGACTCACATATATTTTTGGGGATTTTTTACGCATACGAATGTTAGAATTGTGCATACGTAGTTCTGTGAATGTTTGAAGGCAAGGAAACCGTTCCAGACTCAAAACGTTCGGCTTCTTCAGGACATTATCGCTATTCCTTCTCTGGTTCACAACGTCTATGGTTTTTGAAATATTCAGCTTTTTATTAATTTTTTACCCCATTCAAAATGAATGAGGAATTCTTCAAATCTTCTTGAAATTCATTCAGCTTTGAGCTTGCATAACTTCAGCATGTCTCTCAACTGTGACAAATGTAAACTGTTCAAACTGTGAGGGTTCAAGCAGAGACAGTACCCTCCTCCTCCTCCATCCGCCCCTATAGTAATTTTCGAGAGAGGATTTTCTCAAAACCACAAACGAGCCCCTTTTTGAAACTGCTCCCGTGATTTCATTTGTGAACACAGGAAAATAAAAATGACACCACTGTTTAGAGCCGGTCCTTGTGACGCTCACAGTTCAAAAATTATTTTGATAGGAGCTAAGGTTTTTGATTTAGAAGCATTTGTTCGACAGGTGCGCCGAGGCAAATTCAACAGGGCTCTGCCACAGTGCCTGCATTTTCAGCTGGCAGTTCAAAGCGTGTAGGGGCATTCTGATTGGCTGATGATACTTCAAAGGGATTTGTGCAGCATGTAAGTGCTTCAAAGCATTTCTTAGCATTTTAGCATTTCTTAGCATTTCAGCTTCGATCTTTCAACTGCAAGCATTCACAGTAGCATTTTGTTCAGGAAAGGCGTTTTCTAGCTTTGCCAGTGATCTTACTCCATACACCCTCCGAGGCAACCGAAGCGGAGCAGCTGGACTGAAATCCCAACATGTGATGATCAAACCCGTCCTGACAGTGAAGGTATTCAAAGTCAGGACAATGATCATTTAACCCAAAGTGTGCTACAGTTGGTCACACGCTCACACACCCACCCGAGGAGGCTTTAATCTTGTGGTGTGCGCACACACACACACACAGTTTGCTGCACAGGACTTTGGCTTCTCCCTCTGTTTGTGGCTGCAGATTTCTCCAAACTCTCCAAACTGCTGTGAGTATCTGCACAGACGCATGTTCTGATTTTAACACTGAAATGATTTAAAAGAACTTTGATGTGACTTAATGCTCAGTTATTTTATCATGCACAAAACCATTTCTTCAGAGTATTTTTTTTTATTTTGACAACTATTCTTTAGCATCTCTAATATTCTCTGTTCACGAGCTAAATATGAGCATTCAGGGACTTGGACCATAATTTAGCCTTAAAGGAGACATTTTAAACGGATGATTCTTACTTTTAGTTCACGTTCCGATTTAAGAACCGTCTTTTAGCAGCTATTGTGTTACAGATTCTCTTTGATCAGTCTCCACTGCATGACGTTTCTGTTTAAATAAACGATGCATGGCTCAGATGTTTTCTCGGGTTATGTAATAGATTACAATCCTGTAGGTGGTCATGTTTTCTTTCCTGTGTGTTTCATATCTGAAGACTATTGAAACAGCTTCATGTGCGTGTGTAACACTTTTCATGCCACAGAAGTGACTGAAAACCTGAATGAAATCACAGCTTTTTGCACAGTAACAAAAAACAAGATGCCTAAAATAGGAGTAAACATTAACTCGGTGGTTAAGTACTGGAAGGATGCCACATGATGGTGACTCATTATCTGATCTGGGATCTTATGTTTTTATTCAGTTTAATTATTTCCAATATTTTGAAGCTGCAGCAAACCCAAGAAAACATGTTTTACCCCAAAACAGCCAAATAAACACAAAGGACGATTACTGTAACTGGAACCAGTGCATGCCAACTTTTATCCCAACAACAATGCTGTGAATGCTTGAAGGCATTCACAGCATTGTTGTTGTATCTTTATTTTTTTTATTATTATTATTTATACTTCCGTACATTTTTTCCCAGCACAAATAACTTCAGCTACGTCAAATCGTCTTCAATTTCATTCAGGTTTGAGCTTGCATAACTTCAGCATACTTTTAGCTAGAGATGCCATTAAAGCTTTAAAATGAAGCCATGGTTTTCGGCTATTCAGGTGTCACTCGGTGTGTTGATAACTTTTATGGTTTATGAACAGTGACGGTTTAAGTTTAAGGACATTTTCAGATTTTCGAGAGTGCGCATTCCAAACCTCAGAGTGGACGGCTTCAAATTTTTCAGCTGAAAGATTTCGCTCTAAACTGCCGCTGTGTCCACAGCGCTCACTCTCCAGCCATCATTTCACCATCAAATCGTAGAGCCGGTTCTCTACTTTCAGACAATGTGTCTCTCAACTCTGACAAAAGTAAACTGGTCAAACTGTGAGGGTTCAAGCAGAGACGGTACCCTCCTCCTCCTCCAGCCGCCCCTACAGGAATTTTTGAGAGAGGATTTTCTCAGAACCCAAAACGAGCCTCGTTTTGAAACTGCTCCCGTGACTTCATTTGTGAACACAGGAAAATAAAAATGACACCACTGTTTAGAGCCGGTCCTTGTGACACTCACAGTTCAAAAATTATTTTGATAGGATCTAAGGTTTTTGATTTAGAAGCATTTGTTCAACAGGTGCGCCGAGGCAAATTCAACAGGGCTCTCTGCCACAGTGCCTGCATTTTCAGCTGGCAGTTCAAAGCGTGTAGGGGCATTCTGATTGGCTGATGATACTTCAAAGTGATTTGTGGTGCATGTAAGTGTTTCAAAGCATTTCTTAGCATTTCAGCTCCGATCTTTCAGCTGCAAGCATTCACAGAAGCATTTTCTTCAGGAAATGCCTTTTCTAGTTGTGACCTTATGGTATACCCTCCATACCATAGATATGCAACATTTAATTTATAGGCATTTAATTTATGATCCTCAAAAGCTAAAAGTTTATCTGTGAAAAGCAGCAAAGCCTCTTTTTCACTGAGTTAGGTGACAAATAAAAGGAAAAATTGACCCCCACCGTGAGGGGCTGATGCATCTCTGCTCTCCTGTCGGTGGCTTTTGTTCCTTTAGAGGGAAGGGTGAGAACAAAATGACCAGAAACCAGAATCCTTTTGCGTACAGTATGGAGCAAAAGTCTTGAGCCACCCATCATTCTTCATACACAATTAAAGGAACACATCAGATCTCAATGGGAGCAAATCGCGCTGGAAATCGACACTGACATGAACTGGATCATGTTGGGACTGAAAGGACGCCACATCGTTTGATGGAAATAAAAATGATCAACCTACAGAGGCTGAATTCAAAGACACCCTGAAAGTGAACAAAATGGTGCAGCAGGCTGGACTCAGTGGTTTGTAAGTCCTCCTCACACAGTGGGCACATTCAGACATCCTTCCCACAGTTCTGTAGATGACTTTAGGTGCTTGACCATGAAATGGATAACAGATTAGATTTGAGACCCATTTTGATGAATTCAGCATTCCCATGCAGGTAAATGTTCATTTGATAAGATGAAAATGAAACAGCAGCTAAAGTTCTGTCATCAAATTTTACTGTTAAATATGATTTCACCATCGTAACCATGTAAATTAAGAAAACAGGTCCACTTCTAATACTCTTGTTTGTCCCATTCTAGAGAAACTCCAGCATGTCTCTTCTCACTCACCTGTTGGCATGTCTGTTCGGTATGGGCTCCTGGGTCTCCATCAACGGCCTGTGGGTGGAGCTGCCTCTGGTTGTCCCCCAGATCCCAGAGGGTTGGTACCTGCCCTCCTACCTCTCAGTCCTCATCCAGATGGCCAACATCGGTCCTCTCTTTGTCACCCTGATGCATCGTTTCCGACCGGGCGCTCTGAACGAGGCGGCCGTCATATATGTGATCATCGGCCTGGGCACCGTGGCGACCTTCTTGCTGGGGTTCTTCTGGGACGAGACTGTGGTTGTAGCAGGTGTCGCGCGCAGCGTGCCTCTCCTCGTTTTAACATTCTTCCTAGCTACTGTTGACTGCACTTCCTCTGTCACCTTCCTTCCCTTCATGATGCGCCTCAAGCCTCAGTATCTCACCACCTACTACATCGGGGAGGGCGTTAGCGGCCTGCTGCCGGCTCTAGTGGCTCTGATCCAGGGGGTGGGGGTCGTCCACTGCATAAACAGCACACAGTCTATGAACCACACCGTCAACATCTCCAGTGGTGCTTTGACCTTCGATCTCCAGGCCCAGTATCAGCCTGCAAACTTCTCCGTTGAGGTCTTTTTCTTCTTCCTCAGTGCCATGATGCTGGTGTGCCTGGGGGCTTTCCTGCTCCTGAACTACCACCCATCTGTGGCCAGGGAGCAATCAAACAGCAGATACCCCAACGGAGTGAAACTGAAAGTTCAGAAAGGCAGGGAGTGGGTGGAGCAGAAGCCAATGATGGATCCACACAGCCCAGCAAACCAGAAGCTCAGAAGCAGCTTTGGCACTGGCTCTTACAGCTGGATGCAGGTGTTTTATATTTTTGGGATTCTGACCTGGGTGAACGCTCTGAGCAACACAGTCCTTCCGTCGGTGCAATCCTACTCGTGCCTGCCATACGGGAACAACGCCTACCACCTGTCGGCCTCTTTAGCCGCGCTGTCCAACCCTCTGGCATGCTTCATCGCCATGTTCCTACCAATCAGGTCAGTGCACCCTCAGCAAGACATGTTCAGGCCTTAAGATAAATGCTAAGATAGTGTTCAACTTTCAGCATTCGTTCATATTTTCTATAGATTTTGAATCAAAAGTAAATGGATAAAGAAAACATGTAGATACAATCAATTTAAATACCTCTTTCACGATATGCTTTGACTGTATGTGTATGCCTCATTGGGAAGCAGCCTAACAATATGTTTCCGGCATAATGGCGAACTCTTCAGTTAGATTGTAGTAGGGACAGCGCTTCGTCACAATATGAACAAAAAGGTCATTCCACCTCATATCATCAAATTTTTAGAACATTTTCTACTCAAACCATTTCTGGTTTGCCAGAATTTTTTATGGTTTAAAAATTTGTACATTTGGTTTAAATGATTGCTGTGAAATTTTTGCTTCATATATTCAATTCAAATTTATTTATATAGCACCAAATCTCAACGGTCGCCTCAAGGCGCCTTATATTGTAAGGTAAAGATCCTACAGTAATTACAGAGAAAACCCAACTGTCAAAATATTTTAGAAATATTGCGCAAATACAAAAAAGCGGTCCTACATATTTGTTTAATATGTGCATTGAAGGACATCTCCTGGTCAAAAAGGACTCCAAGATTTCTCACAGTGTTACTGGAGGCCAAGGCAATGCCATCCAGAGTATCTGGTTAGACACCATGTTTCTAAGATTTGTGGGGCCGAGCACAAGAACTTCAGGTTTATCCTAATTTAAAAGCAGGAAATTAGAGGTCATCCAGGCCTTTATGTCTTTAAGGCATTCCTGGAGTTTAATTGATGTGTGTCATCTGGCTTCATGGATAAATAAAGCTGAGTATCATCTGCATAACAATGAAAATTTATACAGTGCTTTCTAATCACACTGCCTAAGGGAAGCATGTATAATTAAAATAAGATTGGTCCAAGCACAGAACCCTGTGGAACTCCACAATTAACCTTAGTGTGTGAAGAAGACTCCCCGTTTACATGAACAAATTGGAGTCTATTAGATAAGTAAGATTCAAACTACTGCAGTGCAGTACTTTTAATACCTACAGCATGCTCTAATCTCTGTAATAAAATGTAATGGTCAACAGTATCAAAGCTGCACTGAGTACTGGACTCATATCTCAAATACTTTTCAAGATATGTATATTTTGTAAATGGTAGGGGTTAGGGGGGTCTTGTATCGAACATGCCTCGTTGCTCCATGTGGACATGGCAACTTGGCCTTGCAAGACTACTCATGAAATACGCTACCAATCCCTTTTCCATTCCTCTTAGTTGTTTTGCTCTATTTATTTGCATGTCCAAAAATGTTTACATCAGTACTCGTTGCCTCTAAGTACATTTTAAACTTAACCTCAACGAAGATCTGAGATAGAATGACCCACAGATAAACATCACACCGTAAGTAGAACTTTATGTGGCCATGTGGGGGCCAAATCGGATCAGATTTAGTCAACAATATGATGCGTCTTGTAGCCCCAGCATGCCCAGTTGTACATGCTTGTGCTGCATGTAATGAGCCACATTATATCAACCTTAAAATATCCTGAACTCCAAACATGATGTAATTCCATTTGTGTCACTCCACAGATCCCTGCTGTTCATGGCAGCCCTCACAGTGATCGGCACTGGGGCTGGAGTTTATATAATGATCATGGCAGCGCTGAGTCCATGCCCGCCGCTGGTTAATGACACCTCAGGTGGTGTTCTCATTGTGAGTCCACTGTTAAGTCTCTGTTACTTGAAGCAGTTCTTTAACCTGTAAACGCAGAAGCACTCACCTCCCTCTGTTCCACAGGTGCTGGCATGGGTCCTCCTCATTCTCACTCTGTCCTATGTGAAGGTGATCATCGGGGTGATCCTCCGCGATGAAGGCCACAGCGCTCTCGTGTGGTGTGGAGCTGTGGTGCAGCTGGGCTCTCTGCTGGGAGCTGTCACCATGTTTCCTCTGGTCAGTGTGTACAACTACTTTTCATCCGGAGACCCGTGCAACACAAAATGTGCCTAAATGAAGAAAAGACTCTGGAAGCAGTCTTAATAACGGCTCACAGCTTAATAGGCGAAATGAGGAAAATCGGTTTATCTATTCCCATTTTTTTATGATCCAATAAGTTCATTTATACATTTACTGACGCTGATCAGTGCGTCACGTGTGTTAATCTGTAAAATCTACTGCAGTGTGCTTGAACTGTCTCGTTTAGGGACTGACTTGGACATCCTTTAAGGTACTATCACTCAGGATTGGGGTGACCAGATCTCAAGAAGCTCAATGTGGGGCAGCAGTGCTGAGAGGTGCTCTCAGCTGCTCGTCTATTTGGTACCAGTTTGGGGGTTTCAGTTTGGATGTATCATAGCTTGGCACTCCTTTTTTGTGGGCCATATATGACAATGTTAGCTTTTTAGCCTTTGACTTTCTGCTGACTTGCATCCCTGTGTGGCATTACTACAAGTTACTACAGTTAGTTACTACAAACTGTTTGCATGAACCTGGAATCTGCGCGTACGAGATGAACCGTGAGACGTGCAAATGATATTCCGATCCTGAGGCGTCCGGGTGTGAGGCTGCCTCTGTGCCACGTTAGGGTCTGCCCTGTTTCATCAAAATGTGATATAAAAATAAGGAGGAGGAAGGATTTTTGGGGGCTCGGCTCTAAAGCTGAGAATGAGGACAGGACAGAGCCGCACTCACAGCTTTGCAATCATCACTAAACCGCACAAAACCCACTGCTGCTGTTAAAGCGGGTCTGACTTCATTAACGAGGCCTTTTAGCGCTGCGGCGTTTGCAGAGCTGCTTCTGTTTCAGTTTCAGCCTCGCACTTTTATTTTATTCAGACATGAACGTGCCGGTTTGTGTGTTTCATCATTTTTAGGTTCAGACTGTTATTGAACTGAGTGCAGTGATTACAGTTGTGTGGATTTGTAATAAACTGTAATAATACTGCAATCACACTGTTGCCTTTTGCTATCAATGTTTTAATCCTGCCGTGTACGATATCACATTAAAACTATAATAATAAAACAACAATGTATTTGTTTTTCACTGCTTATTTATTTATTGTTAATGCACAACATATAAACACGTTATAATTCTCACAGCCTACACTTGAATATTGTATCCTTCTAATTTACATGATATTCTTACTAATTAATATTGAGCTCTACACACACTCTTGTGGTCATTTTCATGTGAATGCACAGCAGCAGCAGCACAATATGTATTCTATTAAATATTACAGTACCACACAAAATATTACATGAAATATAGATAGTACTAAAACTTGGAGTTCATGTGCTGGAAATGTTGGCCGTGCAGCATCATCTAGCCGCACTGACACAAATGAGACCTTGTTTTCTTAACGGAGGCGTGTGATTGGTGCAGAGCAGCCGAGCAAAGTCACCAAGACAGGTGCTGATTTTCCTAATAGCAGAGCGCTGTCAGCACAGGTGTGTGACACGTAACCAAAGCAGAAACCCTTCAACCCCCAATGTGTGCAACACAACATAAAAGAAGTCATGACCACAGCGGGTCGTCTGCGTCCACCTCCCCCCATCCCAGCATCCTCCTCTGGCCAC
>VUQK01000602.1:44063-54372 GCA_015106715.1 Bujurquina vittata | reverse complement strand
AACTGAGCAGCAGAGTAATACCATTTCATGTTTTGGAGTCCTCCCTTCATAGAAACCTGCTCATTTAAAGTGTTTTTTTTTTTTTTTTTAAATTATGGTCATAAGAAGCACCTTCATTTGCTACATCTATCTTAACCCACAGGAGTCCATTCACATCCCAGAGCCTGTCATTTCCATGGCAATGAAGCCAGCCAATAAGGTAAAAAACACATTTTACCTGGAAGTGCTTCATAACTCTAGTCTTTAATGCATCTCTGAGTTCCTCCCTCTTATTGCCTGTCATTCAAACAGAATGACCTGGATAAATTCTCCAAAGGAATCAACCGTTTCACCAGAGAAGACCCCACGTTCCGAGTGCATTATGACATCGAGAGCAAAGAGACAATCATCTCAGGCATGGGAGAGCTGCATCTGGAAATCTACTCACAGGTACTTGCTCAGACAGGTTGCATATTCAATACTTGTGTTTGTTTGTTTTTTTTTAAAATGGAACGCTTCATCCAAAACGTATGTGTTTGGTTCCACCAGTGTTTATCTCAGTCTAATTTTAAATTGAGGAGGTTTGAAAGAGTGCAGCTGCAGCTCTTCCCCCAAAGTACTGATAACGGTTCCTGTCACAGAGCTAACCTTAACGTTAGATCTGCACAATGTGAAGCGCAGTTCTGAAATTGTAACCTCTTGGCTCTTATTGGATCATCTTTTCGGTTTGTTGTTTCAGAGGATGGAGAGAGAATACAGCTGTCCGTGTGTGATGGGAAAACCTAAAGTGGCTTTCAGAGAGACAATCACCAGCCCCATACCGTAAGTCCTGATCTTCTGTGTACTTAAACCCACAAGCAAAATACTACTTCGTTATTTTAAAATTGTTTATTTAGGTTAAAACACACCAAAGCCAAAACATAGAAAACAATTTTAGGATATCATTTACTTAAAAATGAATGTTTAATAAAAGTTTCTGTAAATTCCAGGTTTACATTTTGGCCTAGTGCATGCAGTTTCATCATAAAGACATTTATGCTCCAATATTTGACTGCGAGATGTGAGCAAGAACATGTGGTTTTGGCTGTGTGACAAATGCCTGCGATTTAGTTAGTGTTTGGAGGTTGTTCTCGTTCATGGCGGTGAGGCAGCTTCTCCATCTGCAGCACTTTAACCCCCTCTGAAGGAGACCAGGTGAACAGCAGCTTCCAGTGAATGATTTCCTGCATCAGGATAGAAAAATGTCAGATCGTTGAGATCGCTGGCTGTAAAACTGTGGCTCAGATAGAACAGCATCATTTTGCACGAGTGTAAATGTTTCTCAGATCACTAATGTGCAATAATAATTGCTGAAATGATTAGTAGGCTTATTTAAAAAAATAAAATAAATTCCCACTCATTCTGGGAAATGGCAAAGCCTTGATCATAGATAGATTAAAATGTGTGTTTAGGATGAGTTATGAAAGCAGTTTTTAGATGCATGTCTTGGTATTAGCATTTCAGGCATTTTAAGACATTTATAATAGAAGTTTTTACCTGAGACACCATGTCATGGAGCAGTGTGTGACAGTCAAACTTCAGCTGATCATCCTCAGTTGCCTTCAGGATACAGAAAGAGTCCAGTAGGACTTTTAGAGGCTTAATCATTTGGTTACATGACCTGCACAGCCTGCCTGACTATTACTGAAAATCTAAATGTATTAAACAGTCTAGAGTTAGTCATGCACTGTGAGGCAGACACGGTGCTTTAAAGAGATATAAATGATCAGTTCTTATATTATGCTCATATTTAAATAGTCTCAGAGACAACTAAACATTTTTTAGAACATTTGTAAAATGCACATTTGGCCTTCAGTAGCCCCTGTTAAACAGGACCAGTTTCAGTGTTGCACCAATCACCTACCAGCTGTGTGATGTTGGCTATCTGAGCCACGTTGTACAGAGTGTTTTCACTGTCCTCATTCAGCATGATGAAGGAAGAGGCCAGAATGCCCAGGTGCCAAAAAGGCTTCATCTCAGGCGCAATGTGACCATGGCTGTCTGAGGGAAGTTTGCAGAGTGATTGATTAGGTCACGTATCTTATCTCGTAAACATCCTGTGTGTGTTCACAATGACAGCCATTTATGTACACCACAGCACTGACAGTGCTGAAATGTCTGAACACATATGTTGTGCAATGTCTGACGTTCTGTGTTGATTAGGAGTAACTGCAGTAGCATGCACAGTTTATTTTACTGGACCTACCAGGTAAGTTCTGTGTTGACACCAAGGTTTGGTTCCTCTTGTACTCTTGGTATAGGGCCTCTTCTTGAGCTTTAGTGTCAATTTTAAGGAGCTCCTCACATGAGGCCTGGACTTTGGGTGAGCGTTGCTCCCCTCCCCTTGGAAAGAAAAGTTCTGCAGAGCAAATCTGTGTAGTCTGGATGAGTTAAACAAAACAGAATTAAAATAAATAATAAAAATAAAGGCATGTCTGGTGAGCAGTAAATGTAGGGGAGTAGGTGTAGTCCAGATAAGTCAAAGTTAAACTACACAGTCATATAACCTAACATGAGCCTCCTGTTACAGGCTGTTTATTCTTGCCTAACCTGGTTAGGCCTGTTCCCACTAAAAACAGACATTGAGAAACAGTGTACTTTAAATTAAAACTCAATCCTAAGATTTAAAGGCTCATTCAGTAAGCAGTATGCAAACAATGCTCCTAAGTCTTGAAATAGAGGGTGGAGGAAGCCATTTAGTCACCTCCACCCCTTTTTGAGAAGTTTATTACCGTACTTTGTGTGGTGCTTAAGCTGCACAAATTTTACAAGTTCAAAAATTAATGTCATGGGTTCCCTCCTAAATTGTAATTAAAAAGAAAATCCTACATTGCTCATGATCTCATTCACTGAGAGCTCCAGCTGATACTTTCGTCCAGAGTCTGCCACATCCTGAAAAAGAAATTAGAAGTTAACCATAGTTTAAAATGTACAGTTTACAAATGTTAAAAACAAGGTTGGTTGCATTTTTATACTGCTAAAAATAAAGGCACACTTTTTAATCAGAGTATAGCATCAAGTCAATCAAACTTCTGGGATACTGATCTGATAAAGCACAGTCTCAAGAGCATGGAGATTCCAGGGGACAGGCAGTTACTCTACGAGAGCTGGACAGGGCTATAGAAAGTCCTTAACCCATCAGCAGGATCAGGATCTGCTCCATTGTGCAAGGAGGACCTCCAACAGACCACTGATGTGATTGTCTCTGACCAAACAATCAGAAACAGACTTCATGAGGATGGCCTGAGAGCCTGACATCCTCTAATGGGACCTGTGCTCGCTGCCTGGCGCCATGGAGCCCGACAGAATTGGAAAGGTCCCACTGGCGCCCCTTGCTTTTCACAGATGAGCATTGGTTCACCCTGAGCACATGAAACAGATGTGAAAGGGTCTGGAGAAGCCGTGGATAGTGTGCGTAAGCTGCCTTCAACATCCTTCATCATGACTAGTTTGGTGCGTCAGTGACAGTCTGGCATATCAGTGGAGGGACACACACAGACCTCTACAGGCTTGGGCAGTGAGAGCCTTACTATAATCAGGTATTAGGATGAACGTGGACTCATTGTCAGACCCTATGCTGGTGCAGTGTGTCCTAGGTTCCTCCTGGTGCACAACAATTCTGTATGCAGGCAGTTCCTGAAGAATACTATTGACTTTATGTTTGGGACCATCCAACACCACTGGGTTGTACCTCAGACTGTCCAGGAGCTCAGTGATACCCTGGGAGGATCCCCCCAGGACAACATCCATCATCTCATTAGGAGCATGCCCCGACATCAGGCATGCATACATACATACATATACAACACGAGGGGGCCATACTGTGCACCATTTTGAATTGCTGCAATGAAAAATTGGCAAATTGGTCCAGCCTGGCACATCATTATCTTTTAAATTTTGGGATGTCTTTGAATTTAGCCCTCTGTAGGTTGATAATTTTGATTTCCATCAAACAATGTAGCATCCTTTTGTTCCTAATAAAATACCCAGTTCATCTCAGTATAGATATCTAGCAGGATCTTTTCCCATTGATATCGGATGTGTTTTCAAAGTGTTCCTTTAAATTTTTTGAGCAGTATATTTTGATGTTGAAGTTCAACTGACCTCTGCATTTGCACTGTGGACCTTCTGTACTCCAATCAGCCTGAAAGGGGAACCGTAGCGTGTGTTGAGGTAGTGCTGGACCACTTGAGCTGCCCTCCGAGCAGGGTAGTGATTTGGGTTCAACTCACCAGTTGCCATCACAGTCTCTGTCGGTACTTCTATCTGTAAACAGCAAATGGGAGGTGGGTGGGGATATATGGCATAAATTAGAGCAGAAGCCATTTACTGTGCAGGTATAGGTTTCTAGTTCCTGAAGGACTTTGAACTTTAGATAAGAGCAGGTAGGAGCTTTTGTCTGTAGATCACGCTTTACACACAAGAACAGCCACTGAAGGGAGATGGAAAGGAAAGCAAATGTTTCCATACAGGGTGAAGTGATAGACAGCTGTAAAGTGTCAAACAATGAATTAAACAGGGGAGTGGTATCTTGCCTGCAACTGGAGTGACTCCCTGCCAACTGGAAAGTTTTTCCTTTTGTGGTTTTGTTTTGTTTTTTTAGATCAGTGTTCCGAGTCAGCTGCTCCTCACGCAGATGGAAAGTTAACTTCCCAATTCCTTTGACAGCAGAGCTCACAGAGGACTGCCCCTTTTTAAAGAGACAGAACTCTTTTTTTTTTTTTTCCCTCTCCCCCCAGCTTAAATACTGCAGTGTTTAAGCTTCAGTTAAAATATGAAGGAACATTTATATTTTAGTGCAGAAAGATTTAGTGGATAGTATAATCGCATATATGGGGTAACTTATTTAAAGATCCCCACCTTAAAGTTATTAGAAATGGCATTTCATGAATTGTTGAAATACAATATATTGAAGTTACATTTGTAGCAAGACTGAAAACAATTGATCATTTAAATGCATTTGGGCTTTATCCAGTTCTTGCTGGTTTCTCTGTCACTCTGCTTCAGCGTGGGGTTTTCTCTTCTTCTCCCTGTAGGTTTGACTTCACCCATAAGAAGCAGACTGGCGGTTCCGGGCAGTACGGTAAAGTTATTGGAGTCCTTGAGCCTCTCGAGCCAGAGCATTACACCAAACTGGAGTTCGAAGACCAGACTGTTGGAACCAATGTCCCAAAGCAGTTTGTACCAGCTGTTGAAAAGGCACGCACCTAAATATGGTCACAGAGAAAAAGTTTATCAAATGGAATCAATTTCACATTAAAATGTTTTTTTCCTCCCCCCTGCACTTTTCTCATTTCTTTCCCAACATGCCATAGGGTTTCAGGGATGCCAGTGAGAAGGGCCCACTGAGTGGGCACAAGATCTCAGGGGTTCGATTCCTCTTGGAAGATGGTGCCCATCACATGGTTGACTCCAATGAGATCTCCTTCATCCGTGCAGGAGAGGGCGCTCTAAAACAAGGTGAGCTTCAGATATCAGTTACTCTGACCTCCAGCCCTTTCTGTTTGTCTTTCCATTGCCTGATTCAGCTAAATATTATCATTCACACTCACTGCTGGTTTCACTGTTTTCTCTGCAGCTATGGAGAAGGCCAACGCAGTCATCCTGGAGCCGATCATGTCCGTGGAAATCGTTGCTCCTCAGGAGTTTCAAGGAGTGGTCATTGCTGGAGTCAACCGCCGCCACGGTGTCATCACAGGGCAGGATGGGGCTGAAGGATACTTCACCCTTTATGCTGATGTGAGAGCAGTTTTTACATGTCTAACATACAGCACTTAACTTCAGCTGCACCTTTTTTTCCCTCTGTTGTCCTTTATCACCAATTTCATCCTGTTTCTTCCAACAGATCCCACTAAATAACATGTTTGGTTATGCCACAGAGCTACGCTCATGTACTGAAGTAAGTGCAGCATCAAACAAAAACAAATCTCTAAGAATCAGATATTGTTGAGCATTCAAAACCAAAACCCTCATCAAAAACAGCCACCAGGTGGGGTGCTGCACAAGTACAGGTTGGCGCACCTGACCTTACTACATCTGTCCAGATTTCCACCAAGAACAGTCAGATCAGAGATGGTGCAGCATCAGTTGCAGCATGGTGGCACTTATGACATACACTGTCACTTAGCCAAGAAAAAAAAGGTAGATGGGATATTGTCACCGCACACACACATCGAATCTCAGCAGCCTTGTGCTCAATTAAGATGATCAATAAAATCACTAAGCCTCATGCACCCCATTAAGATCTAGATTAAAATGATGTACTGAAAAGGGGAATTAAAACAGATTGAAAACACATTTCACAACATAAAACTTGTTTTGCTTGCATATACTGTATTCACACATTTGCTTGTATTTGAAAAGGAAAATAAATAAAATAAAAACACTAGGAATTTGTTTTCCAGCCTTGAGTAGTGTTCACAGTATTCATCAGGCTGGTGCAGTCTCTGCCCTCTATGCAGCTCATTTCTGCTGCTTTGACAGTTTAGAGCTGGAGTTCACAGTAACTCGAGGTGACTTGGACGAGCGAATCAATGCATTGATCAACTCCTCAGTTCACTCAGCTAGATTTTGGTAACCAGAGATACAGTTTTTAGTAAGAAGAAAACCAAAAGAACCCAAACGTGCAGGGACATAAGTAGGGAAATTCCTTCTGTACACAGGATTCTTGGAATCAGATGTGGTTTGTACAACAAGACATCCATAAGTCATTTGATTTACTAACAGCGTGTCATTGTTTATTCAGGGGAAAGGAGAGTACACCATGGAGTACAGCAGATATCAGCCTTGCCTGCCAAGCACGCAAGAAGAACTCATCCACAAATACTTGGAGGCCACAGGACAGCTGCCCGCAAAGAAGAGCAAGTGGAAGAGCTGAGCCCTCATCTAAATATCATTTTCTCCTCATCATCAAAAAGGACTCACACAAAGAAAGATTTCACTTTTCCTCAGTTTTTAAATACCCCTCCTAATGTCTGCCCCACATGGAAAGACTATTACCTGCACTTCACTAACATTTGATTGCTGTTAACTCTGCAGGCAGCGTTCAAATGAAAAGATACAGCAAGCTCAGAGTTTTGACTTGAGCTTATAATAGCTTTTGTACTGTGTACAGAATGGTCTTTAGGTTATAATGACTGCAACAGACATCTTCCCTCCTTGTAAAATGTATTTGTTTTGTGAGTTTGTGTGTCAGTCATTTCGCAACAACATCTCAGAAACATTTGATTCCCTTCTTGAAATGCAGCTAGTAAGTCCCACACCGCATCATGAAGCAAATCCATCAAAAAGCAGAACAGTTGTGCACCAACTTGCTTCTCACCTGTCCAGTTTTATCTGCCGTCTCGGGTATACAGTTGGGATGAGCCGTTGTGTCCGCTGAGGCAGTTTGAGGGCTGATTGTCCCATTGGGGCTCCCAGCTACTCCCATTAACATAGCCAGAATGATGATGATCCTCATTATTTTACACAGATGCTGGGGAAGAACACTAGTAACAACTTCAGTGGGAGAGCGCAGGCAGCGAAATGATCCTCCAGTGAGAGTGGAGTTGTTTAAAGAGGAGGAGGAAGCGGAGAGCAGAGACTGTCCAGATCCCGCTGTCTTCCTAGCACAATCTGTTTGTTTTTTCTCCCTCTTAACTAAGCAAACCGCTCTACTTTATCTGTTTCCTCACATTCTCTCATGCAGCGCAGATTGTCAGCACTGAAATATTTCAGCGCCCTCACAGGAAGAAATGAAAGATTTAGGGACAATTATCCCATTAGAGCTGCAGGTGTGATTAATCAGAGAGTCTGCTGCTGGTCATGCTGTTTGTCAGTTTGAATTTAGGGGAGCAAGTTCTTTTACTTTGCCAGATTAAACACATTTCCAGCCATTTGGGCTTTTGGTCAAAGCAAAAGATGAAAAGATGTTTGTGCTTTCACATTTTGTGATCATATATTTTTCTTAATACAAGAACACTCTTACTGACCTTGAAAACTGTAGTTCACAAAACAGTCACACCACAGGGTCATTGGGGACGTGTCCATAGACGTCATGGTGTGATTGTTTTTGCTGACTTTTATCCTGTTAACTGGAGAGGAAGAAGACCAGATTGGACACAGAGCTGTGGGATGTTTGTCTAATATCTGTGTTTGAAAACAATAATCTGGCAATAATTCATAGAAACAACCCTGATTTTTCTATGAAAAAGCTTTGGCTCCCATGTGACTCATATTTATTCATGGATTAGTCCATGAAATGGAAAATTAAAGGCTGCTTTTGCAACAGCTTTCATTCTGTTTACTGATCGCAAATCAACAATTTTGGTTGCACATTAATTTTAAAAATTAGACACTAATCACCATCAGGTACAAACAAACCACCACACACTACAGAGAAATGTAAGGATTTGGGAACACTAATGAAATGTCAATAGGTCAAACGAGAGCAATAACGCCACAATCGTTAAGTGAAAGATTTTTTATTATACTAAGAAAGTGAAGCAGATATAGGAAACAGTTACTGTACAATAAATAGCCGTTTATTACAGGTTTAAAATCTACATTAAGACACAGAGCACATCTCAGCCAGCTTGCTTTTCTTTCTCTTCTTTCTCACAGGGGACACCTGTTGGGAAACTGGTGCCCTTTGAGCATCATGTTTGAAATTTCTCCGACAGCTCCTCTGCTGTCTTTTGTATCCCTCGTTGTTTGTTCCCAGCTGGAAGTCCCGGGGCAGATTATCAATGAGCTCATAGAGGGTGAAGATGCTGAAGCAGATTTCATCGTAGGCTGTTTTGGTACCGCACTCAAACAGGCAGGCAAAGGCCACGGCAGCTGGGGCTCCAGGTGAGGTCGACAGCTCTACGTAGGCCAGGTCAGAGTAGGCACTCGGGCCCTCGTAGATCACCCAGGGGCCACGCCAGCTGTCTGGATCACGGGGGGAAAGGCTGAGGAACAAGCCCAGGTCTTTCCGTGCTGTGGTCCATGTTGGGTGGGAGTATACTACCCAGGTGGGCGTAAGGAAATCTGGAGGGTCTTTACAAGAGATGTTGCTGGAGCTGTTTGCTGATACTGAAGAGGCTACGGAGCTGGTGCTTGGCTTGGTATGACTGGACTCTGGAATGCAGGCTGTCCAGTGTCTGGAGAGTTGTACAGGTTGCTGTAAGTGACTGTTAAGACTATGACATAGATTTAACGGAGCAGGAAATCCAATAATACTCCCATGACAACCATTTCGAGGCTCCACCAGCCGCTGCACCAGCTGCCCCTCTTGAAACACGGCTCCGTCATCCAGACTGAGGGCCTGCACTCTGTAGCCGAGAGGACTGCGAGCGTTACAGTAAAGCACATTAGTGCCATCCTCTTCATCCACAGACACCATCTGACACTCCACGCTCTCTGGCCCTGGTACCGCCTCTCCAAAGCGCCAGGTTCTCCCGTGGGTGTCACTGTGAAAGCAGAAGGAGTGGGAAGCGGTCTGGCAGAGCTGCCCGAAGCACTCTTTGCACTCGATGTGGTAGGCATAGGCAGGAATGAGTAGACGGCCTGACTTCAGCTGGATGCCATGACCTGGGCCGAGAGCGAATGTGGCCCATTCTGCAAGGAAAGAAGCATATGAAAAACGATTAGGACTGTGTAGCCCTTCCTTGGGTCTTCTTGTTGGAAACTAGGAAGCATAAGGAGCCAATTTAAATGTAACTGAATATAATACCACAAACACTCCTGATTTCAATCTTTGTCTCCTTTTTGTAGACAGTGCAGGTTTGTTTTTATGTGGATGTTTCCTTTATGAATGTGTCTGACCTTTAATAGTGTCTCCTATGACTCTTTTGGTGAGGTCAGTGACTGGACTCCAGGTGTCGCCATCATCAGTGCTGGAGACGTAGCACAGTCGGGTCACATTCTTCCCTGTCACCAGCTGGTAGGACTCTGAGGTGTGACCCAGAACAGCGATGAAGAACAGAAAGAGAGTACCTGTGAACTCATCGTAGACCGGGCACGGGTTCATGGATCTGTGGCCTGTCAGGAAAGCAGTACCCAGAACACGGATGTCCTCCCACTGCAAACAAAGGAAGATACAGAGGAATGGCCAGTTCACTCAAATTGGAAAACAATAATTTACATAAGCAGCTTAAGCAGAGAAGCCCAGGCCTCCCTCTCTCCCTAGCCACCTCCTGCAGCTCATTTGGGGGGCCATACTGAGGTG
Organism: Bujurquina vittata; assembly: GCA_015106715.1. Classification (NCBI taxonomy): domain Eukaryota; kingdom Metazoa; phylum Chordata; class Actinopteri; order Cichliformes; family Cichlidae; genus Bujurquina; species Bujurquina vittata. Next base: position 44,165 of record VUQK01000602.1, on the reverse strand, counting down.
TTCCCAGGCCAGATAAGAGAGATAATCTCCCCAGCATGCCCTTTAGTTATGTTATAGTATTTAAATGTGCAGCATGTCTTTTACTAGAAGTTTTAATTTTAC
>VUQK01000602.1:26690-44043 GCA_015106715.1 Bujurquina vittata | reverse complement strand
GTGAACATCACCGACCTCCACATAGTTCCTGTAGAAAGGGCCTTTCCTCATGACCAGCAGGTGAGCCTGAGAGTCGGACGGGCTGAGTCTCTCCTCACAGAAGGCCAGAAAGGATCTGGAGCGGGACAGGTAGAGCAAAGCTGGGACTCTGTACGTCACTCCGTTCGCCTCCTTGTGGAAAAGCACAGATCTTGCTGGGAAATAGGGTGACCTCATTCTCTCTGCTGTGTGAATATTTTTAGGCACATCCAAATCGTCTGAAATGGAGAGTTAGAAGCAGCTTTACTGGGCAAGCAGGCATGCAGTGTTTCCAGTAGTTCTTAGTGTGAAGTACGTGCTCAGAGGGCCAAGAACGAATGTAAAGGAAGATAAATTCAGATATGCATGAAACCTATAAAGGACAAAGAGGCTAAAGAAAAGCAAGCACAGGCACACAGTTCACTCGAGAGGTCAGTTACCAGTAGAGCAAACAAGTAAAAGGAGATGTTGAAAACTTCAGGTTTTTAAAGCTATTTAAAGGCGTATGAATGAGTATTTTCAAAGCAAGATTCTGTTCTGGTCTGTCTAATTCAACTTCACTTCAATAGATGATGTGTCAGAATGTGCCAGGAACAGCTTTTTGAGTAATTATCCTATGAAACAATTGCTGGAAAGAGTCCGGTGGTAGCAGAAAGCAGTTCATTTGTCACTAATGTGAATTCTGTTTGCCATCTCGACCATGACCGCAGTATAAATGCACCTTCTTCTCCCAGGGAATCATCGAACAACAAACTGACAGGTATAAGATACATGTTAATGCATGTTGTATGTTAATGCTCAGAATCTTTTGGTCATTATGGAGAAACATGTTCAGAAAAATACATTTTCATTCAAGTACAGTGCACTAAATATGAATCCAGCTAAAATATGCCGGTTACCTCGTGCCTCAGACACTGCAACAGTACAGATCTTTATATAAAGGCTAAATAGGACAACAGTCCACTGTGTTACACCACAGGGGAGGAGTTGTTTAACTGACAAAAAGTCTGTGTTTGACCGGACCTCCAACTGAAACAACCTGTCAACAAGGTCAACATCACGTTTCATCAGCACATTTTCTGCTTCCTAATGCAATCCTCTCACTGTAACAGCACTGCCAGGAAGGAACTCTCTAATGCACAGGTCATGAGCAGGAAAAGGTACAATTTGCAGAGTACTTACATTAACAATCCTCTGTGAGGGCTCCTGCAGCTTTGTCAGGGTGTACACTATGTCTCACTACTTGAATGAGGGGGTGACAATGTAATGTGTCTGTAGCTGTGTGTGTTTTTGGGGGTGAGGGTCTGAACGCTCTGGCCTCCCAACTCTGTTTCCTATTCAGTGCAAAATGCTGCTCACTGACCCAGAAATGGCCCACACTCATCAGATCTACAGCTTTGGATGAATCAGCGAAGAGCAGCCAATGTAGGCCGGGCGGGGGACTCGCTGAACAATGATCTGATGAACTGCCTCCTCTCTGCTTTTCTTTTCCATGTTCTGCAGAATGTGTAGGATCTGATGTGTTGCTGTTTCCTGTGTAAAGCGAAGCAGCTCTGCAGGTTTCCCCATCTCACTTGATCTCCTCAAGAAGATTTTGTATTCAAACTGTCTGTTGAGCATAACCTTTAAATAGCAAACTAATTTAAAGGTTGCTATTCTGTGCACTGGGATTTTCACATTGATGACTACTGATCTTATGGCTGGCTTCTTTTATTTCAAACTGTTTTGCATACAGATGCACAGTCATTAGTGAAAAGAAAGTACACCCTCTGTCAATTCAAAGGTTTTACATATCAGGACATAATAGAAACTAATTTGGTCCATAGCAGGTTTTAAAATTAGCTAAATACAACCTCAGTGAACTGCAAAACATAACCAAAAAAATGCCAAAAGCTAAGTACACCTGTACTGCTCCAATTGGAAATAAGAGGGAAATAAGATGGTAAGTCAACCTAAGAAGGATTATAAGGCTGTTTCCAAACATTTTTTAGTCCATCATTCTGCAGTTAGAAAGAGTATTCACAAATGGAAAATATTCAAGACAGCTGCCAAGCTTCTCAAGCATGCACACCTCAGCAAATTCATCCCAAGGTCAGAGAGAGGGCAAAATAACTCAAGAACTACATCTGAGACTCTAGAGGCCTCAGTTAGTGTGATAAATGTCTAAGTTCATGACAGTCCATTTGGAAAAAACACTGAGCAACTATGGCTTGTTTGGAAGGGTTGCCAGGAAAAAGTTTCTTTTCTCTACAAAGAACATGACAGCGTGACTTTGGTTTGCAAAGGTGCATCTGAACAAACACTTCTTTGGACAGACAAGACCAAAGTCAAGATGTCTGGCCATAAACCAGAGCACCACATTTGGAGAAAACCAAACACACCATATCAGCACAAACACTTTATACCAGCTGTCATCATGGTGGCGGAGAGGTGTTGATTTGGGCTTGTTTTACAGCCACAGGTCCTAGGCACCTTGCAGTCAGTGAGTCGATCATGAACTCCTCTGCGTACCAAAGTATTCCAGAGTCAAATGTGAGGCCATCCGTTTCTTCTTGGCTGAAACTGGGTCATTCAACAGGACAATGATCCCAAGAATAGCAGCAAATCTACAACAGAACAGCTGATAAAGAAAATAAAGTGCTCAGTCAAAGTCCAGACCTCAATCTGACTGAAATGCTGCGCATAAATGAATGCCCACAAACCACAACGATGTGGGAGACCAATAAAGTCATCCAGAAAAGGATTTTTTTTAAGCTATTGGTGCTAAAGTTGGGTCTACAGACTCCAGAATCATGAGGTGCACTTTCACACACTGATGATTTATGGTTTTAGTAAAAGAATTAATGACACTATGTACATAATATGTCCTGTGACCTCTGACTTGAGAGAGGGTGTACTTTCTTTTTATTATGACTGCATAACTGAAAAAACAAAACAAAAATCTGCAGTTGAACACAAAACTTGATGAAGATAAAAAAAGAAGAAGAAGAAAAGGAAATAAAGAAATAGGAAAAAAAGTGACAACCTGACAATAATTTCACTTATAGATGGTTTTGAGAGCTTTTTCATGACGTGGATATCAGTGGCACATATTGTTACAATTGGCTTTGTATCACTAATAAATATTATAAAATGGACACCCTTTATTACGGAACCCCGAAATTTGCTTTGCAGGTAATAATTCGCTCCAATTTTACACAAAAGAAAACCAAAATATATAATCTATGTAATATATATTAACACAGAGAAAGTGGAAAATATATAATAGAAATATATAATAGAAAAAAGCTAATGTTGGCGACTTGATGGCGCCTGGCAGGCTAAGCCATAGACATGTGATATGCCCACAACCCCACTAAATAAATAAATAAATAAATAAATATAGTTTTTTTTTTTAATACACACACACACACACGACACGATGGCTCTGTGTGTGTGTGTGTGTGCGCGCGCGTGTGTGTGTGTGTGTGTGTGTGTGTGTGTGTGTGTGTCTATGGGCTAAACTCAGGGTTAGGACCGAGTGACTCTGTGTGACGGCATCAACATGCGCCTCCGCCTCACATGGCATCCTGCTTGAGTTTTAAAGGCTCACAAAATAGCTCATTTCCCTGAGGTTCCAGTGGAGCCACATCGCTGTTATAAGTCACTTTTAATCGGTAAATTAAGGTCAGCGTGTTTATTTTCGCCGTCAAAGAGTCAGCTGGACAGGAATTTAAAGATTAGCGCCCGAGCTAGAAGGTCAGCACAGTTTGGTTTGAAGCTGATTATTATGATTATTCTGCTGTAATTACCGCATTTAAAGGCTCAGCTTTTGTATGCGAGTGAAATACAACTTCAGAAGATAGAAACTCTCCCCCAGGATATTGTTAGTCCTCAGTTGTATTTGCTATTAAAATAAATGGGACTTGGTTCAGAAGGGGGACTCGTGGCAGGAGCCCAAATACAAATGTTATTTTTAATAAGTCTTATTGTTCTGCAAAGCAAGCGAGACACACAAACTGAAGGTTTCTGCCGTCTAATCATGTTTTTATTTATTTAGGTTTACTTAGTATGAAAATGAATCATCAGGATTTTTCCTTTCAGAGCCAAATGGCCACCGGCTGGTTTTATTGCTGGTTCGTTTACTCAGGCAGGATCCACAATTCTGCTGGTCAGATAAAGACAGAAGGTGCACAGATGTCTGTCAAACTAGAGGCATTGCCATTACTGCATTTGGATTGTTATTCTCGAAGGGAATGCTATCAGTTATCATTTAATTAAGCACACATAGCTCAAAATAGGTTTAATAAACAGGCTATTAATAAATGCAACATTTATTATATGTTTAATGTTCAGTTTGTGTGTTAAGTTTGCTTATAGTGCTGTGAAAAAGTATTTTCCCATTCCTGAGCTCTCTCTCTCTTTTTTATGCATATTTCAATTTTTCAGATCAAACTAATTTTGATATTAGACATTGATAACCTGATTAAATACAAAATGCATTTTTTTAAATGATTTTTAATTTATCAAGGGACCAAAGCAATTTAAACATGCCTGATCCTGTGTGAAAAAGTAACTGCCCCTAAACCTAATCTGTCACCCTTGTCAAGAACTGCAATCAGGCATTTGTGATAACTGTCAATGAATCTTCTACATTGCTGTGGAGGAATTTTGATGCACTTTTCCTTGCAGAATTGTTGTAATTCAGCCACATTTGAGGGTTTTCCAGCATTTGCCAGCAGCGCAGTGGGTAGGAGGGTTTCAGAGTGCATGTTGTCATTGTGTCCCTAGGCAAGACACTTAACTCACATTGCCTAAGTGGGTATGTGTTGTGTGGTCGGAGGGGCCATAGGTGCGAATTGGCAGCCACACTTCTGTCAGACTACCCCAGGACAGCTGTGGCTACATTAGTACATTAGTTGTAGAGTATGATTGAGGTGTTAATGAATAGTGCATGGAATTGTAAAGTGCTTTGAGTACCTTGAAAAGCGCTATATACGTCTAAGACATCATTATTATTATTATGAATGGCCTGTTTAAAGTCGTGCCAAAACATCTCAATTTGATTTAAGTCCAGACTTTGACTAGACCACTCCAGAACTTTCATTTATGTTTCCCTGAGCCATTGAGAAGAGGACTTGCTGGTGTGTTTCGGATCATTGTCCTGCTGTATAACCCAAGTGAGCTTGAGCTTCAGGGCATGAACAGGATTTTCTGGTAGAGAGCAGAATTCATGGTTCTATCAAGCCATCCTGAAGCAGCAAAGCATCCCCAGACCATCACACTATCACCACCATGGTTGACTGTTGGTATGATGTTGTTTTTATGAACTGCTGTTAGTTTTATGGCAGATGTAATGGAACTCAAACCTTTCCAAAAGTCACCTTGGTTTATTGGACCCCCAAAGAATTGGCTGTGATCCTTTCCAGACTGATACATGTCAATGAATTTGCTTCTCAGCTGTTCTTGAGTTTCTTTAGATTGTAGCATGATGTGTTGCTTTTTGAGATCTTTTAGCCTGCTTCACTTTGTCAGACAGGTTCTATTTAGCAGGTCTGGCAGTAATCAGGCCTGATGTGGCTACTGAAATTTAACTCAGCTTTCCAGAAAATGTGGTTAATAAGTTAATTCATGATTTCAAGGGCTGAAGGTTTTCAGACGGGGCCAGATATGTTTACAGATTTTTAGTTTTTAGATTTTCCCCTGATAAATGAAATCATTCAAAAAACTACATTTTGTATTTATTTGGATTATTTTTATCTAATACTAAAATTTTGTTTGATGATCTGAAATGGCAAATACGCAAAACAAACAAGAAAATCCTTTTTTACAGCGTTCTATATAGAAAGCAGTAGCCATTAAGAGGGAGTAATCAAATAGCCACTTTTGTAAAGGTAAATGTTAATAAAAAAAATTCTGACTAATCATCTCAGATCTTGGTGAAAATTTGTGCTGTTGAATTGTTTATGATAGTCTTGGTGGACAAACATGCTTTTTCCTTCTCCTTAATTTAATTCACAGGGGTCAGCATGGCTAGGCAATGGTCTGATGGCCACTCCACTTCCATTCTGTGCGTGGGGGTGTCCGCAGGCCCTGAAGCTCTCATCGCTTCAGGCTCTGAGGGTGGAGAGGTCACAGTGTGGAGCCAGGAGGGTACCATCGTAGGCCGCCTCATTCTCTCTGGTGAGGAGGACAGCACAAGTGTTGTGTTCTCACCTGCGGCTCCAAGCCATCTGTATGTGTCACATGGAGATGCAGTTAGTGTCCTTGACCCCAGGAACCTGAAGGGCCCCATAGAGGAGTTTCAGGCTGCAGGGGAGGAGGAGATCAATTCTTTAGCATTGAATGAGACAGGTTCAGCCCTGGCAGTAGCCGATGACTCCGGGGCTGTGCGGGTACTGGAGCTTCCTGGGGGCAAAGCATGCAGGACTCTGCGCAGACACACCAACATCTGTTCCTCTGTTTCTTTCCGGCCTCACAGGCCCAATAACCTGGTATCTGTCGGACTGGACATGCAGGTGAGAGAACTTTTAACTGCTTTATTTCCTCTTACCAGCATTTATTTCCTGATATTACCTCTGTTGGTCCCTCAGGTGATGCTGTGGGGTCTGCAGAAGACCCGCCCTCTATGGACCCTCAATCTTCAAGATTTGGCAGAGGAGGAAGGGGACCATCAGCAGCGCCCTGGTCAGCTCTTCAACCCGCCACTGGCCCACTGCATTTCTGTGTCTAGCTGTGGAAACATTTTGGGGTGCGCAGCAGAGGATGGCCAGGTACACCTGATGCGGATCGGCAGCGGCTCCAAACTGGAGCAGCACGGAGCAGTCAAAGCCCACAGCCAGGGAGCCTCACAAGCCCACTTTGTGAACTTCCTTTCCCACCCATACTGGCTTATCACTGGTGGAAATGACAGCCAGGTTGCTTTATGGGACCTCAGTAAACACCCAGTGGTGGTTCCAGAGGGGAAAATTCAAAAGACAGTGCCCCAACGAAGGAAGGGTAAGAGCAAGGCAAAGAAAAAGGAACAGTCCCAGGATGAAACAAAGACTGAGATGCAGAAAGACGAGGCTGAGCGGGCCAGTGAAGCAGCAGCAGGAAGTGCAGAGGAGGTGACGGAGGCTAAGTCTGGGCCCAAACTGTGTATCAGCCACGGGGACAAGGTGAACTGGCTGTGCCCTGCCATGCTGAAAGGAGAACCAAGTGTGATAGTTGCCGATCAGAGCTCCTGTCTGACTGTCTACTCTCTGTCTTAACTGGACACGCAACAGCTTTACAGTTTGTTTTTCTCACAGCAGTAAACTTTGTGAATTTGCGTAATTTTTTGATTTGCTTTCTTAAAGTGTGAATTGTGAGCAAAAAAACAAACAAAAAAAACCCCAACCAGTTTTAATCTATAGAGCAGCACACATCACAAAAATCTGCTTGAGAGTTCCCAGTATAATAAACCAGGTCCTTAATTATTTTGGAGTCTCATTTACTACAGACTTTAGTTATTTGAGGTTTTGTGTGTTTGGCTCTAATAAAAAAATAAAAACTTTTTGTCTCTGAATAGATTTATGGTTTTATAAAAAAAAAAAATCTGGACCGTAATTGTGCCACATCTGACAAAAGAAATCTGCATTTCATGTTTCACTGAGCGTTTTTATGGAGCCAACCCAATCCAAAACAGGTGGCCAACAAAAATTTAAGCACAGTAAATGAAAGCTGGCCCCAAACAGAACACATGCATCTGAACTGCTACCACATGAGCATGGCTGTTTTTGAAATTGGATGTTAAAAAAAACAAAACAATGCCAGTGAAACAGAAATTGAGATTTTCTGGAGTACATGTTAATGATTAAATTGCTTTGCTGTTCATGAATCACCACAGGCTGAATCTGTGATGCACTGCTCAAAAGAAACGAAGGGAACACTCGATCGTACAAACTTCAAGGATCTCTTTAATTTGTCCAGTAAGCATAAAGCACTGTTCCTCCTGCCTGAGTGAAGGTGGGCAGGTTTAAATACCTGGAGTCAACTTTCCAAAGCCACAGACACAGTGCACAAGAGTTGAAGAGAGAACTGCTATGGCAGCACTGACAAAAAAAAGACAGGAGGCCAAGGTGGTAGATGAAGATGTCAAGATTTTCATTGGGAGTGACCAGAATGGACAAGATTAGAGAGGAGTACATCAGAGGGACAGCTCAGGTTGAGCGCTTTGGAGACAAAGAGCAGAGATGTTGAGATGGTTTGGACATGTGCAGAGGAGGAACAGTGGATATACTGGACAAAGATGGAACTGGCAAGCAGATCGACATCACGCAAACACACACCTTATCATCAAGCACCAAAAACTTTAGTTTGAGTTTCTAAAACAAACCAGAGAACTACAAACAACATTTCACTCTCTTACGCTAACAAAACATTCAAATACATTCACTGCAAATGTTCTGTATTCATGCAGCACTTTCAAACATCATTCTTTTGCCAAAAAAGCAACATATTTCATAACAGTACAAGAAAGAAAAGGCAGGAGACTGAATGAATTCATGCCTGTCTGCATGAGAAAAGCTTAAGAAAATCCACCCGAGAAATGTTTGACAATATTTCTTCTAGTTTAGCCAAAATTTTTAAAGCTGTGCATCATCTAAATAGACCAAACAAAAGCCTTTTAAAGTGGATGTTTCACCGAGTAAGCAGGATCATTTCACAGCACTGCAGAGAAACTCGTTTCCATGATGTCCACAATCACTATTCAATTTTCCTGGATGCCTTCCACTGTTAAAATCCTTTCATGTGTTGCACACATAGGCTTTTGTTTAAATGAAGTTAACAGGCAAGAGGTGCTTCCCATCCCTTCTCTGATTACTGAGAGGTGCAGGCGATGTAGGCGTGGTCTCACATTTGAGGTTTGTGCCTTTAAGGCAAAGTGTGCACCGAGTCCCTGATGTTTACAATTTAGCCAGGCTCTTCTCCAGCATCTCGATATCTGCGTCCCCATCTTCACCCTTGGTGCCGCGGGCGCTGCACTCCACGAACTCCACTTTCACGGGCAGCTGGCTGAACTCAAAGTCTTTGCCTTTTTTGCCCAGATACATGCTGCTGCCCACAGAGCCGTCCTGAGAGCTCAGTGCAGCTGAGCGAGTCACTCTCAAGGTGTTCCTGCAAGAAAAGGAGAAGACGCTGATGAACACTTATTTGGTTACTATTTGACAGCTCTATAGGGTTCCTTTTGGAGTCAAGATTTAGGTGGCAGAAAGGAGAACTCAGCCATGTTTGATGTCTCTGATGAAATACAGCAATCTGTGGGTTGTGTTATTTTTTGAAAGTCGTGTGTGCTTACTCCAGAGAAAGGGTTTAATAAGGAGACACCACCAAGCAGCACTAAGGGAAATTTAGGATCCAGGTGTTTTGTGAGGCTCGGCCTGCTCCAGGGACCAATTTAAGCACCATTCATCCCCTGCTGCTAGCATGTAAGCTGTGCTCAGATAACCCATGTGGACTAATGCAAACGCACACTGACGAAAGCTGTAATTGCACGCAGAAGACATCGACTGTGATCAGATCAGCAGGGCTGCGTCGCATGTGGATGAGAGGAACACCTCGCATTATAATCAGGCTTCTGAAGATTCAGTGTGACCATATGCCTAGATGGAAAATCACCCAATGCCGCCTGCTGCTAAGTCAGCCAGCAAAAGCTACTAGCAGTAACACGTGTGGCAGTGGCGCAGTGGGTAGGCGCTTGCCTTTCAGCCGGAAGGTTGCAGGTTCGAGCCCTGTCCCTGCGCTGCGTTGTGTCCTTGGGAAACTTAAACCACATTGCCTAACGGTAGCGCCGGTCTCTGGCTGCATGACCGCAGATGCTTGTCTCTGGATGAGTGACCTTAAACCCTCATTTCGTTGTGTGCCTTGTGTGCACAGTGACAATGAGTTGCACTTTATTATTATTATTTATTATTACAATAGTGAGAGCCTGCTTTAGAAGCAGGCTTGTCATCGTGCAGATAACAGATCACACATGACGTTACACACATGTCCCACAATCTGCAGTAACAACTGGACTGGTCAACACATTCAGAACAAACAATACTGGCCTCTCAGCTGAAATATTACTAAAACGCAAGAAAATTGCTGCACAAAAACACGGGACCAGAAAGAAAATAAAATCAAGCGTGGCAACAAGATAATAAATCATAGCTGCATTGTGATGCTCCAAAAAATATTTCTTGTAAAAGCAGACAACAGAACAATGGAGAGTTACTTACAGCTCCTTTTCCAGCTGCTGCTGAATCAGTTTAGCAGATTTTGCCATGGTGATGTCTACAAAATAAAGACAATAGTAAATGAACAACAGATATCAGCATATTCCTGCCTCAGAATGGGACTACACAATTAGTGAGCTGCTATTGCTTTACGTGACAGAAATCTACAGATCTTTGTGCTTATTTCTATTTAAATTGGGCAAAACTGATTAAAAAAAAGTTTCCATTGATTCTTAAAAAGCTCTTTGAGGGCTGCTGAACCTTGTTTGTTGCAGGCCACCACAAGAGCCGGGGCATTTCTGGAGATCACGGCGTCTGTCAACAACATGTACAGGAACTCCGCCACGTCTCTCACTTCCTTCTGGAAGATAGCGCTGTCCACTACAAACACAATGGCTCTGAAAAAGAGGAGAGGGTGATCAAGAGTGAAAACAAGTGTGATAAGGATGAAAGGCACAGATGTAAACACAATGCGGCGCACACTCGGTTTGATGGGTTGCGCATCTTGGGATGAGGGGATGTGGGGAGATTGTGAAGTTTCCACAGCCTCCAGAGCAAAAAAACAAATATATATATATATATATATATTATAAATAACAAGGCTGTAAACATATTTCTGCCATTTGAAATGCTTTAAAAAAATAAAATTTCACAATTCAGATTTTTTGGTTAAAGACAATTTTTATTTTTTTATTTGCTGGTCATTTTTATGGATAAATGACATAATTCCCTGATTCAGTGACTAATTCACTTTATTCAACTACCTCTCCTATAAATCACCTTCAATTCAATTTTATTTACACTACCCATCAAAACTTCTGACAGACAAGAGAGACACTCACAGTCACACCTACGGGCAATTTAGAACCTAACCCCACTAACTGCATGTCTTTGGACTGTGGGAGGAAACCGGAGTACCCGGAGAACACCCACACAAACACAGGGCGAACCACCATGCCACTGTGCTTGATTATTGCTTGCTAGTAACTTTATGGCTCTCTGCCATATTGTTATGGCATCACACACATCATCACTAAGTCTGCAAGTGGAAATAGCACAACATAGATTATTACTCAGGAAAAACTGGAAAATGGCAGAAGATAAAGGCAACGGGTGTTTTAATAAACTACCCAGACACCTTATGGCATCTGCCTGTGAGGAGAAGAGCGTAAAACACAGAAAAAACAGTGCTGTGAGAAAAGTATTTACCACCTTCCTGATCCCCCCCTTTTCAGATCATCAAACTAATTTTAATATTAGACAAAGATAACCTGAGTAAATACAAAGTGCCTCCCCCCCCGAAACACACCAGCAAGTCCAACTTTAAATGGCTCAAAAAAACAAAAAAGGTTTTTGAGTGGGCTAGTCAAAGGCCAGACTTAAAACTGATTACGATGATTTGGCATGACCTTAAACAGGCCGTTCATGCTTGGAAACCCTCCAATGTGTCTGAAATAAAACAACTGCACAAAGAGAAGTGGGCCAAAATTCCTCCACAGTGATGTGAAAGACTCATTGCAAGTTATCACAAACACTTGATTGCATTTCTTGCTGCCAGGACTGGCACAACCAGTTGTTAGGTTTAGGGGGAAATTACTTTTTTCACACAGGGCCAGGCAGGGTGGGATATAAATTAATTCACAATTTAAAAACTGCACTTTGCATTTACTCTGGTTACCTTTTTCTAATTTTAAAATTTGTTTGATAATCTGAAACATGTGTGACACATACACTACACTGCCAAAAGTATTCACTCGTATGCCTTCACACGCACATGAACTTGAGCGGCACTCCATTCTTAAGCCAGAGGGTTTAATATGATGTCAGCTCAGCCTTTGCAGCTATAACAACTTCAACTTTTGTGGGAAGGCTTTACACAAAGTTTGGAAGTGTGTTTATGGGAATTTCTGACCATTCTACCAGACGTGCATTTGTGAGGTCAGACACTGATGTTGGATGTGAAAGCCTGTCTCACAGTTTCCGCTCTAATTCATGCCAAAAGTTGAGGTCAGGACTCTGTGCAGGCCAGTCAAGTTCTTCCACACCAAAGTCATTCATCCACGTCTTTATGGACAGTGCTTTGCAAACTCCTGTGCAGTCATGTTGGAACTGTTCCCACAAAACTGGGAGCATGAACTTGTCCAAAATATCTTGGTATGCTGAAGCATTCTGAGTTCCGTTCACTGGAACTAACGGGCCGAGCCCAACTCTTGAAAAACAACCCCACACCATAATCCCCCCCCAACAAACTTTACACTTGGCACAATGCAGTCAGACAAGTACCGTTCTCCTGGCAACTGCCAAACCTAGACTCATCCATCAGATTGCCAGACGGAGAAGCATGATTCATCACTCCAGAGAACACATCTCCACTGCTCTAGCATCCAGTGGCGGTGTGCTTTACATCACTGCTTCCAATGCTTTGCATTGTGTTTGGTGATGTAAGGCTTGGATGCAGCTGCTCATCCATGGAAATCCATTCCATACTACTCACAGTTGACTGTGGAATGTTTAGTAGCGAGGAAATTTCATGCATGGACTTCTTGCACATGTGGCATCCTATCACGACATCACGCTGGAATTCACCGAGCTTCTGAGAGTGACTCTTTCATAAATGTTTGTAGAATCACTCTGTATGTCTAAGTGATTGGTTGTATATACCGGTGGTCGTGGAAGTAATTGGAGCCCCTGAATTCAATGATTTGGTTGGGTGAGTGAATCCCTTTGGCAGTATAGTGTATGCAAAAACTAAAATCAGGAAGAGGGCAAATACATGTTCGCAGCACTGTACATATAGTGTTTCATGTCCTCTTTAAAGACCTAAGACACAGGTCGAGGTATCACAACAGGACTTCACAGTTTCACTAACCAACATGTGACACTGGCTAGGTCCATCTTTTACATACAGTCTGTGCTCAATTTCATTGCCCATTTCCTTCTGTGGAAGCAGTCTGTGTTTTTACATTCACCTGCCAGCGGTTTACATGTACATATCATAAGTCATCCTGCTCTCACCTGGCTGCAGACTTGAACTTCTCCAGGTATTGGGGACGAAGGCTGTCATGGCCCGGCAGGTCTATAAGAGTCCAGGTGCTGCCCTGCACACAGGATGGAGCAAACACAGGTCTAAATCACACTCTGGCACGACTTACTTCTTTCCAATAACAACCTTTAACTCACCCTGTCATTTTTGGCTTTGTATGGAGCACTGCTGTCAGTGATGGAGGTCTGTGTCCGCTTGAACTTTCCAGAGAGAAGCTGCAAACACATGAAATCCACACAAACAAAAACAAAACCATGAGCTACAGTGCACCCCCATGAAAGCCAGCGTGGCGTCAGTGTCCAGGTCCAGCCTCAGAATGAACTCACCCGGCTGAATAGCAGGGTTTTCCCGGAGTCACACAGTCCCACTAGCAGCACGGCGCTGCGCACAGTCTTACTGGTGAGGAAATACTTGAGAAAAACTGAAAACACAAAGCAGGAGGCCCATTCACCGTATCAAAAACACTCGATGCTCAATGACCGAAAACATACGTAAGCCTAAGTTTGAAAGACTTCCTGTGCAACCGATAGCTGTTGTTAGCTTCTTAGCTTGCTATTTAAGTAAAGTATTTGAAGCAAGTAAGTTATTAAACCAGGATAGCAACAGGATAGTTACATATCAACGTTAAAAGCCCTGCTTACAGATCCAGTTTACCACAGACCCCCCGCTTTGTGACTAACTGAGCTATACGCTGGGCCTAGCCTGCTAGCCTAGTAAGCTGCAGTCTTACCGCAGGTGATAACGACCACCGCCAAAGCGACGATAGCTCCGATCACAAAGACCGGATCCTGCTCTTCGAGCTGCTGCCGGAGCGACTCGATGTAAGGCTCAAAGGGGGACCCTGTCACTTCCACGTCTGCCTTCTCTCCCATGTTTCCACCGCTGCTGTGTGGCTCCATCAGTCCGCTCAAGCTCCTCTGAAATGGGACACGTTTCCTTTGCGCTGAAGCCTGTAAGGAAGCAGAAGAGACCAGCAGGGGGCGCCGCCGCTCAGGGCATGCTCTGTCCGGATTGCAGAGTGTGTTAAAGACATCACCTGGAGTACTGGAAGCAGTTACAGGCTCCCCACGTAGCAGCCACAAAAGTAAAGGATAGTTTCAGGTCGTGTTTACTTCCCTGGAACTAAATGGAGGAAAAGGATGACAGAAAAATACCTGGTAACCTAAAAGGTCAAAAGTTACTGAATAAAAATGACTTGTGTTCATCGGAGAAAATGAGGTCATATGAAAACAAACATGTCATGTTAACACTCAGTAAGTAGTTAATTTAAAAAAAAAAAAAAGTTAAGCATATACTGTAAATGCAGTGTAGTTCATATTCTTTTGGATGCTTCCTTTAGGGGTCGCCACAGCGCATCTTCAGCCTCCATCTCATCCTCCAGCATCTTCCTGTGTCACACCAACCTTGTAAATGTCCTCCTCCTCATGTGATTCATGGATCTCCTCTGAGGTCTTCTTGTTTTCCTCCTACCTGGCAGCTTCATCTTCAACATCCTTTGTCCAATATATCCACTGTCCCTCCTCTGCACATGTCCAAGTCATCTCAACCTGAGCTGTCCCTCAGATGCACTCATCTCTAATCCTGTCAGTCCCGGTCACTCCCAAAGAAAATCTGAGCATCTTCCTCTCTGCCACCTCCACCTCCACTTCGGCCTCCTGTCTTTTTGTCAGAGCCACCGTCGCCAAACCATACATCATAGCAGGTCTCACTACCATCTTGTAAACCTTCCCTTTCACTCTTGCTGCTTACCTTCTGTCACTAATCACCCCTGGCATTCATCTCCACCCACAACCCACCTACTAATTTAATTTCTTATATTGAGTTGTTTATATTTTACCTGCAAGTAAAGAAGTATAGCTGTGCGTGCTTTTCTAAGTGCAGAATAAGGACTTGTGGCACTTCTAATGTTCAGAATCCCTAATTTAGTCATATTATGATCACTGTTTCAGTTGTGTTTATATTTTGTTTGGTGGCTGGATAATGTGGTTTCCAGTGTGTCTGCGGCCAAAAAGAGTGTAAAGATTTAGCTACCCACAGGCTCCTACGACTGAGACTCCTGCCATGTTGGGGTCAAACATTAATGCAACTCTAATGTTCCTGTGACTGTGCAGTATATTTGGCACAAATATTCAGCAAAAATGAGAAATCTGTTTTTTTAACAGATTACTAAAATACAGTGTAAAAATAATCCCAGTTTTCTAAGAAAAAAAAATAACGTCTTCATTGTGGATTTTTTTTTATTTTATATAAAATTTGCTTAACTAACACTATTTTAAATTTTTTTATTTGGTATACATTATTTGGTAACAAACTTTGCAGCACAAAATCCAAAGAGAACAAAAAAAAACACATTAGGATGCCATTATTTTGAATAACATGTACCTTCCAGGCAAACATGCAACATGCAAAGTCCAATTTGGACTTTCAGTCACAATCCTCCCCATTATAATGAAGTACATGAGCTTTGGGTTACTGTCCACAGAGTCTTGTTTAATCTCCAAAAGAAAAAGTAACCTTATTTGGTAAAGTGATGACAGTAAACAAATATCATAATTATATCTGTTACCTCCCTTCTGTGTAGGCTGTAAGAGTTTAGATTTTGTGGTGTAGTCGACTACAGTGTAGGGTACCAGGGTAGTCGGAGACATAACACAAGCCCATAAGAAATGCGTTAACGCTCAGTAATCACTTGTGGCCATATCGTTCACATTATCTTATATGAAGACACATAGCTCGTGGTTTTCAATCGGGACCAGATGCGCTTTTACGCACCCCGTCTCCAGCCCTCACACTAAGCGCGCTTTTTACGCACGCTGGATATTTGACTCCTCGATCCCCGGCACCATGTCAAACGTCAGTAACGCAAATTATTCTAAAGGAAGAGGTTGTGTGCCATTCATTTCGGGCTCTTGAGTGGGGCGCTTCTTGCTCGTCGGGAAGAAGAAATGACGAACGCGTTTATGGTTTCAGTGGGATTTCCTTAGCCTTTTCTTCCTCCATTCCGCTTCAGTAGAGCTTCGACCAAAGAGGGATTTATAACTTCGGGATTTACTTGAAAACCGTCCGCGGATAACTCTGTCAGGGATAAATCAGACAATGATGACTTTTTCCTTTCTGTGCGGGCTGTGCATGTGGATAAGTTTAGTCAGTCCTTCGCTGGGAACGGGCTTTGTTTATCAATTCCCAGGCATCACTTTGCAGCGGCAGCGGATCAAATCGGAACAGAGCGGCGGTACGGGGCCGCCGGGTATTGGATCCCGAACTCAACTCAGGTGCGCACATACTAGAGAGGTTTTAACGATTTACACGCCGATTTCTTGTAATTAAAACAAACAAAAGGAAAAAATGATCTAGTGTGTTATTTTTTTTTAAATCGCAAGGCTGCCACTGCTCTCGTTTGGTATTAATCACCATAACATCTCTTTTATTCCGTCTTTCAGGAACTGGTGTCAATATACTGTTTCCAAAACAGTTTCTTGTCAGGTGCACAATGGGACAGAAACCACACTGCAGAGAGTGTTTCAGGGCTGCCGATGGCCCGGACCTTGTACCAAAGTCATCAGGTATACTTTGAGTCCATTCCAGTTTCATTTGTCTGTGATGCAGATGCAGCTTTGCTTTTCACAATAAGTCATGAACATGGGAGGTGCTGCATGATGGCAGGAGGAGATTTAGCAAAAATAGTGGCCTTAGGCAAACTGAAGCATGGACCTTCTGTTGTGAATTATTTACATCCCTTGTCTAATTGAAAATGTCTTAGCACTGCCAAAAGAGGATCTTTAACAAAAGTAACACTGTTAATGCAAAACAGCAGAACTCATCTGCTGAAAGTTAAATTTGTGCATACATATTTATTTGAATAACTGAAGCACTATGCAAACAGAGAATTTTCATTTCAAAAGAGGCATTGAACCTCTCTTAGAAGTACAAGGCTGCATAAAATGAAAAGGAAATTATGTGTAATTGCACCATTCCTAATCCAAAACTTTGGTCCTTTTGAACCCCCCCCCCCTTTTTTTTTCCCTTTTGGGGTTTCCGTTTTCTTTTTACTTTTCAAAAGTTCAAACAATTC